>JAHREE010000287.1:5280893-5354015 GCA_033628505.1 Tringa tobata
GGCGGCCCTTTCCGTCGCTGGGCAGGGGGGAGCGGGGAACCGAGCACCGCCGCCGGCCCGCTGAGAGCCCGCAGCCTGAAAAGCAACGACTTCTGCGGGAGGCCGCCAGCGCAGGAACGGGTAACGGCCCTCCGCCGTCGGCCCCTGCGGCTGCAGCCAGAGCCACCCACTGGCAGCCGTAATTAACCAACCCCCTGCGCGGGCCCGCCTGCCCTTTAACTGCTTCCTCGTCCCGGAACAAAAATGTTTATTTAGGAAGGAGTGAGGAAAATGGGCCCGATGCCTCATAATCCCCTCTTTCTCAGTCAGTGGGTTGGCTGAAGCCAGCTGGGGTTCATCACTCTGAAGAGGGAGACCCAATTCTTGCCTCATTCCACAGCCCTGGACGCCGCTGCGCTGGCTGCAGTTTGACACGGTAGTTTTTCCTCATAAGTTAAATGGCACAGAAGCAACGTCCTTACCTCATGTTCCCGAGTGCCTGAGGTTTTAATGTACTATCCTTACGAATAGCATACTAATTCCCACACCATAGTCTACTGCTGCCCTTGTCCCCTTACGTTGGGGTGTTTCACCCCCACACACTATATCCATCCGCGTGAATGAAGACTTGTCACGTGAAGGACATGAGCTCACAGGTCAAAACACAGTTTGTGTAGCATTTTTATTTATCCATCTGTTTTTTCTGGACTGTTTGCAAAGGAGCTGGCCCTGAAAAAGATGGGAACTTTCCCTTCTAGAGTTGGCGTTCTCTTCCAGTCTTCCACACAGGCATGCTGTGGGATTGTTTATGTCCACAGCACAGAAAATACTTGAAGCTTTTAGCTTTAAGGTCAACCAGCACTACCATTCACGTTAGGAAATCCTTGCACAGAGCTCGGGGGGCACTTTGAGCTCTGGTGACTGATGCAAGCGCAGCTTTAAGAGGCGAAGCTTTGCTTTCCATGGGGTCAAGTGCATCTACTCTGCAGCGAGATGTGACCGTCACTCCAGCTTGATGGTGCTGCTTCCCACAGCTTTCTACAAGTTGACAGAGTTGATGATTGAGAGTGAAACCTACGTTGCCTCAGCGCAGGCACTCGGGAGCAAGTTCAGAAACAGTCAGAACACTGAGGCTGTGGTTAGCCGCCTGTCGTAGAAAACTTGCTCATAGACAAGCTAATTTGAGTGTCCAGACCCAGCTGCCAATCAACCTAGTTAACTTTGCAGCGCCCACATGATCTAGGACTCAAGATACTTTTATATACTTAGCTAGGGATTCTTTTTTTTGCCTTTCCTCAGCCTTATATCTCCTAGTCATTTAAACACAATTTATGCATTATTAAAGCAATGACAAATCTGGCTAAAATTGCTATATCTTCGGGTTTATGAATGTAAAATTCATTCACCCTAGACACTTCTTGGACTTTTGAAATAAAAACTATTTCAAGTGATTCACCAGGAATTGAGAGCCTCTCATTCTTTAAAGTAATGGTAAATCTGGCACAGATTTCAGCAGGTACAGAACTCGACTGAAATTTTGTCAGGTCTCTGTTTACACCCTTTACTTTGCTTCTTGGCTTCCTGCCAGAGAGATACCATAGGTAGCATTAGATAATTTTACTCAGTATGACCAAACTATACTCAGCTGCTACTGACTCTTCCACCTAATTTACTATAGCAGCCATTCTTCCCACAGTGACTACTAAACCAAAAATGTACCAAAACACTGAAGGAAATCACAAGTTAGTCTTGCAGTTATCATTCAAACCCTCTGACCCTGCCTTTTTCCTTGCTTCTAGGTTCAGCACTTTTGTTCTTATCCCCTTCATTTCACCTTCAGCTCTAACTGCATATATCATTTTATACCAAGTTGAGACCAAAAAAATACTGCCTTATCACATCACTTCACTGGCAGTGCAACCTTTACAGAATTGACTTCCCAAAATAATAAATATTACCCTACGTTATCTCTAATGTCATAAATCACATCCCCTATTGCTTCTCAAACGTGACCCGCTTAAATGTTAGAGATTAACTAAAAATCTACACCATGCACATGAGTCCTTAACCCAGTGTAAACCGCACATTCCCAAGCACTAGAAAATGTGCCTGTCTGGCTGGTTTATGTAGGCTAAAACTAAACGCTGGCGTTGCTCAAGAGGTGCGTGTGGCAAGAGGAGAGCAGCACAGTGACAGGCAGCAGGGGCGGTGGGTGAAGTAATAACTAGGTGAAATAATGGTTGTATGTGGCAATGGGGAGTTAATGGCTAATCTAGGGATTTTGTGCCTTTTCGTGGCTGGCCCCAGTTAAGCTTCATATAAGATTACTAAAGCAGGATATTTGTTCATGAGAATACATGCGGGTTGGATCGACATTGTGTGTGTGCCTGAAAGCGTGTGCATTTTTTAATACATGCAATGTCCATTGAATTCTTATTCTATGAGCTATAGAAATGTTAACCAATAAATGGGAAATAAATGTACAGGATAAAGGTAATTTGCAAACAACTTTATTTGACACGGCACTTGGGAGGAATGACAGTGAGTTCTTAGCATATAGACAGTTTTTTAAATTCCCATTTTTGTAATGTCCTATTGTTACTGGTGAACAGATAGGTCCTTTTAGAAGTAGCTGTTGATGAATCTGAGTAATTAGATCTGTTTCATGTTCAAACGAATCAGCTGTAAAACAGGTCTTGGCAAAATGTCAGTCACTTTGGGATGCTACTCTATCTGACAGCATTTTCACATCCTTTTCTCAACTTTTACCTCTGTTTTTGAAGAAGTTAGCTTTTCATCAGAAGCATGTATGCATCTACTGTTTTAACTGGCCTTCACACTGGTCTGACCACGAGTGGCAACTGCTCTAGTTTCACAAGAAAGCATTCTTAGACACTGAGAATATTTATGGTACATGAATATTTTTTATCTGTAAAGCAAACAAGCCCTTTCATTTTCAGCTGAGTAACTTCCCATGGAAATTAATTCACTAAACAACAGTAGTTAAGTTCTTCATCACTTCCCTGTGTACCCCTTCTAGATTACACCATCTGTGAAGAAAGGAAGGAAACCACCACAGATAATAAGGTCATCTTCATATTAAGAAATGAGTAGAGAAAATTTGGAAAGATTCATGTAATATTTCGCTTTGGTTTTGCTCAACAGGAGGAAGAGTAAATGCTAATACAGCAGTGGGGAATAGGAAGAATGTGGGATGGGTAGCAAAGAAAAAGGCACAGACACAGACAAAGGCAAAACTCAAGTAATGTTATTGTAACAAAATGAAATATCTGAAAAGTGGATATACTATTCCTAGCATTTTTGGGGAAAAAAAAAAAAGGAGGAATTTCACAAAACAGTTCCAGACACTCCCCCTTGTGATAAAATAAAACTTGTGGAATTCCTAACCGGAACACATGGATTAGAGGGGATTTGCAGTTGAGGAAACACAGAAGTAAAAATAAAGATGGGTCGTAACATTCTATGTAAAGGAAGCAATGTTCTGCAAATAAAACATAGGGAATAAAATAGCTCATAATTTAGTTCAAATTTATTTTTGGAAGAGATGGTTACAGAGTGTATTGAGGGAAGAGGACTGTGAAATCGTTACAGGGTGGATTTTTTGGAGGTAGCTAGAGAACTCCATATTATTAAAGAGATGGTACTGCTTGGATACGAAGAACCAGACAGTGAGATTTCAAATTTCCAGTTAATAGCCTGGGAATACATGGTACTCTCCTAGTTGGGGCCAGATATTTGGGACTGTGGTAGTCAATGAATTCCTTCTCCAAACTGTCACTGAGCCTGTAAGAAGTAAAGCTTTTGGATGGTTCAAGAAAATGCCTTCAAAGGTCTGACTGTAGATAATAACCCTGGAGTAGGTGATCACAAGTTCTGTGATGAAAGATAGTGGTGAAAGAAAGTAGAATGTTCTCAATTTCAGAAAGGCAAAGTGTGATAAATGAAGGGAGCTGGCAATAAAATCAGCTTGTATAAAGAAAATTAAACTTTGAATGTGGAAGAAGCCTTAGGTATGTTAAGCTGAAAAATGTCTAATTCCACTGGGATTGTGTGTCTCACACAAGGCTTTACACAAGGTTTACAGGTAGAGGCTTTAAGGTATAAGTGAAAGAGAAGTGGCATCAAGAGAGATATAAGAATTATAAGCAGAGAACGTATAACAAAACAGGAAAGAAGGTCTGGTTCAGGAAAGATCTCATATGTCAATAAATGTGAGAATGAAGGGAGCATTTATCTGGAAAACCAGGTTAATTTAGATCTTGCATACGATATCTGGAAAACAAGCAAGATGTTATCCAGCTGTGACATAATATTGTAAGAAAGAAGAGATGTCGCTTTCCAGTGAAGAAGAAGTAGGCTATAGAGATAGTCTACATCTGATTCTAAAACTAAACACGTTTTCTCTCAATTTTAAGTAAAGATGGTGATGTTGAACATGAGGTTAGAGGGCAGGATGGCTAATAGCTAGGAGGAAAAGGAAATTGCTAGTAGCGTATATAACATGAAAATAAAACACACTCTACAGCCTCTGGGCAGAAAAAAAACCCAGATAATGCCTATTCCAGAAGTCAGAAAAGCATCAAATCACTTCTCTCATAGAAAGCTTTTTAAAGTAAGTATAGCAGGAAATGAGAAAGAGTAATGTTTGTTTACAAAAGGTGGACCTTACCAGATTAACCTAACATCTTTCTTTGATAATATCATTCAACTTGTAGATAAAGGAGGTGATAGGAATTAGCAGAGCAGAGAATAATGGAGGTGATGGGTTATCCATAGAGGATAAAGCAAAGTCTAATGATCAGAGGTGAAGTATCTGAGTAAAGGTTGTTCCCTTTTCTTCCCAGCCCCCATCCCCGACCCCAAGCTCGGTTTTGGGCTTAAGCCTGCTGATATTTCCCTTAGTGACACTGACACAAGAAGGTGGTAGGAAATAAATTTGTAAATGACGCAGTGCTCAGAGGTACCAACTCTGAGGAGAACTAGGAAACCATACACGAACTGGTGGAGAAATAGAAACGCAGTTAACTTCAAGAGTATAAAAGCAAGACCTTTTGGGATTAATATCAGAAATTTCCTCTAGCAGCTAGGAGCTTGTCACTTCAAAAAGATGACGAAGAAGGACAGAATATTCTAGTTTATCACAGCGTGATATGAAATGCCATTCAGTTTCAGCATTAGAATGACAAACGCAATCTTAAGCATGGCTGGGCAACAGGTTAAGAGCCTTCACACAGGCTCTTAACTTAATTGGCAGTGTGGAGCTACTTATTGGGAGCTCCATGCAGGCAGCCATGAGCCAGCTTTGACATGTAGCAAACTGAAGGGGTTGATGTGCCACGATGATTTCTGTTGCCTTCATTTGAGCTTTGTTCGTGTTGTTAAATTGGGTAGGGACAGCCAACCACAAGCTGTCAAGCCAGTTTGTAATTAAGCCATGACTTAGCATGGCTTAATAAGTTACTACTCCACAGACAAGCTGTAATAACTGCCTGTGTGCACGCTCTCAACTCGTCCAGCTGCTGAAGTAAAATGTCTTAGTTTAAGCTACTAGACACTGGTATAGCATACGAGCTGATAAGCAATAATCTGCTTTGGTAACCCAATCACTTGTGAGCACACGTTCACCCTTTTCCTCTGTGCTGCTGGGACACTCAGAACTCAATGCAGTATTGTAGGCAGCATGGGAGATAGATGAGAAGTGTTAGTTTTGTTAACTTCTTGCTGAGATGTCTCCTTTTGCAGTCTAAAAACCTTGCTGAACATTTTATGTTGATGTTAGAATACCAATTTTTGCTTACACTACTCTCACCCATCATCCCTACTGTGTCTTCATCATTATTACTGCCCTGATTTGTTCTTTACTGACTATCTGGACTTTAGATTACTTTTTCTACCCTTTGACTGAAGTATTTTAAGAGAGCTTAGAACGTTTTAAGAGAGCTTAAAATGCTTTAAGAGAGTTCAAAAGCTTAAGCATAATCAACTGTAAAGTACTTACGTCCTTATCATCTTTAAAGCTTACGTTATTGAAGAAGTCAATCAAGTTTGGATAGCAAGCTTATTTTTAAGCTCCATAAAACAGATGACTTCTGGTAACAATATCCTTTCAGTTTTGAAAGGCTGTATAGATACAATGTTATATAGTACAGACAATTCTAGCAAAAATTCAAAACTAAGCATGAGATTCAAAAAGAAATAAAAAAGACTGAAGAGATTATCATTGCCATTAACAAGATATGCAGCTATTAACCAAGATTATTACTGTCAATGCAATTCCATTGCTACCTTTTCCTGCCCACTTACCCTTCTCTCCTAAGTATGTCTCTAATAGTAATCTAATGACGAGTTAACAGCTTCCTACTTAATCTTTGTGATATTTTCCTAATTCATATGGAATCCTTGTTACTGTCACTATTTTACCCTTCCTTACCATAACTATGAGAAGTAATTGCCTGGGAGAGTGGCAAAGGTCGCTTCACAAAATCAGTGACACTTTAAAAATACTTTCCCACATTTCTGTTCACCATCATCTCTTTTTCTCCCCATTGTTCAGGGAGAACAACAGCTTGAGAGCCCCAGTGAGAGACTGGGCTTGTAGTACACACTGTGCTCATCTACCCACGGGTAAGAGAAGCTGTCTAGAGTGGGGCAATACATGCGGCAGAAGCAATTTGATCTCTGTGAGTGGTTTGTATTATTTGAGGATGTTTCTGGTGAGGGCAGTCTGTTAAGATCAGCTGAGCTGTTAAACTGGAATGGATGTGACTCATCATCCTTCTGAGGGGAAAAACACCAGCAACCGAACTGTGCACAGTGTGAAGGGTTGCTGTAACGCACACTTAAAACATTGATGAGCAAAGCAGGTCTTGAGAAGATTATTATTATTATTTTAAAGACTGAGAGGGGAAAATGTCTTCCTCTGACAGAAACTTCATGCATGACCTGCAGCTCACCGAACCTTTTCCTAGAGAACTGAACTGCAACAGGGGCTGTTGAGTAATTTATAGATGGATGCAACTGATTAATACCAATTTAAGTATAAAGGAAAGGTGGCCAGAAATCAAACAAACCTGGAAAAGTAAGCCCACAGCAAGAGAAGAGTCTCTATTTCTCTAAAATCTTGTCAAGACCAAGCAGTGCTCTCTTGGTGCGCAACCTCAGAAGAAGTGGCCCATCAGGCCAGCACTGCAGACGTGACTGGTTGTGAACTTGCTAATGGAAACACTCGGTGGTGACTCAGTTAAAGAGAGTCGCCAACAGCAAACCCATCCGGTAGGATCAGCAGGCTGCCCGCCGGCTGGCTGGGAGGTAAAGCTAATAAGCATGATTGGCAAGGGGGATGACTCCAAGTGGAGCCCCTCACTAAGTTGCTACAAAAAAGAGTTAATTCTTTTTCTGCATTTCTGTAGGGTGGCTTGATAGGTGCTATCCCTGACCATCTAAGTGGCCCATTGCAGACACTTTGTCACATTGCGGCCATTTCAATTTTGAGCTGTGAGCAAAGAGCTCAGCCTTCTGCGTGCTAAAGCCAAGTACATCTTGTCTCGTCTCGCAGTATCCACAGTTTAAAAATCAACATTTCTAATGTTAAAACATATAAGCATGTAATGAATCTTCACAAAGAAAGGCAAAGTAGAACATAGGCCAGATTCCATGTTGTTATTTATTAAGGTTTTTTCAATTACCAGTTTGGTTTTTTTCCAAATTGTATACCAACAGATAGAACAACTGTTTTAAGGTAAATATATTGTATTTAGTTTTGAAAGTATTGTTAAATCCTTCTTTGTCTACTTATTAAATCTTTCCTAAAAAAGAAAATGTGTGTATTTCTTACTAGCATATCCACAGGGATATTATTCATGACAAGGGTATTAATTTATATAAGCTATTCTTCTGGCTTCTGGAAATTATATTAGTGTCTGGGCAGAAAAAAACCCAACAACCACCCACCCCACTCAGATACATTCTCACCATGGTGACCTACGAGAGAACTGTCACAACAGAAGCTGCTGTTGCCACTACAATTTCCAGAGCTCCTGCTGTTCGTGTTGTTGCTGAGGAGAAAATCCACTGCCCTTCACTGCACTTAAAGCTCAGTAAGATCAGATTGCAGCTTAAAGATAATGTTCACACTTTACTGTACATCAGCATCAAAGAGAAAACGAGATGATCAAAATATGCCAACCATAATAATAGTGTCAACGTTAAGTATGCAGTGTACTTCCTTCGAGTTACCGAGCGCTCTGCCTGCCTCCTGTTTCAGCAAAGGGAAACTCGCATCATGGTCACAGCCTTTGGGTCCAGCTCTGCCCAAGCCAGAGTGCCACTCGTCTTGGTAAGAATACGAGCCAGGTAAGAAGTAGAGGATTAACCCCCCTCAAAGAAAAAAATAAAATCTAGGGGTGTTTTTGAAACAAAAGTAAATTAGTAGTTGCAGTTATCCATGAGAAAATATAGAATAAGAATAGACATGTCATCTCTCTGCACAACGGATGTTAGGAACTCTGTTCACACACTCCACCAAAGGACTGCCATTTAAAATAAGCATTTTGCAAAGGTCTTTTTTGCCAACAGGAGAACTACTAAGTGTGTAAAGCATACCTTTTAAACAGGCTACCTGTTACCCAACTAAATAAGCATATTTCAAATGATTAGAAAAGATTTTCTAATTTTGAAGATAATCTAAAGCTAGTGTCAAGAGGACACTGGATATTAAACGTGAATGTTCAACTTTGGAGAAATAAGCAGTTTCATGAATTTTACACTCTGCAGCACAAAATTGAAACAAAACCAACAAAGTCTCGGTGATAGGACTTGACGTTTTAAAAGCAGTGTTTCTGGAAGCGAAAGACCTCTGATTAGCCTGCTCGCTATCAAGAAACTCTGGAATAAATAACTCTGAGAGAAACTGCGGGGATATCTATAATTAACTACAGCTAAGGGATTTAGAGTTGGAAGTTACTATGATAGTTGTAAAACCTCTGATATGATAAAGCGAGGAAGTAAGAGGACTGAAAATTATTTGAGAAAATGCTCCAAACTGATCATCATTATTAGTGACATCTCATGTGCGAACCCTATGAATAAAGTAATCCATCTTTCACAAGCTGCAAGGTTAGGGTCTGATGTACAGTTTGATGATAGTTTTATTATATGTAATTTATAAGATCTTAAAAAGCCATGAAAAAAATATATGCTCATAATAGAAGTTATGCTGTCTGGGGAATGGAGATCCAAATCAAATTATAATTCAACTGACTTTTTAAGCAGGAAGGTAAATCTAAGTTTGGAAATCAGTATCTCAAAGGATCACTGCATATCAGAGACAATTCAGTTTGAGACAAGTGTAAACAGATCTCATTTGCATTCATCTAAATTGCTTGGGTTGATCAAAACTACCACACAATATATTAGAATTTTCTCAAAATTGAAGTAAGTAAGGGAAGGGAGATGGTCCAAAGAGATGTTCTGAGGATTACCCTCCCTTACAGTAGAGAAGTTCCTCACGCTTTGAGTGGAGGCAGGCAAAAGCCCAACTGAGAAGTACCTCCTGAAGTGCAGTTCTACTGGCTCCTTGGCTCCCAGGGGCAAGCTGTGAGTGACTGCCAGCGCAAGGTACATATTGAAATTGGATTTTCTTGTTTCTATGCTTTCTTTTGTGTGTTCAAATTTGTTTCCATTTTGTAATCAGAAACTTAACCCTTGCTTTGCTAATATAATCTTTTTTTCCTTATTTAACTTTGCCTGGCACTAGCAGCAATTTCAAATAACTGTGTCAATCACAAGGCATATTATTTCTAAAGAAACATCAAGTCAAAATGAGTTGGCACACATACCTCTAAGATACCCACAAACTGGGAGAAATTTGAGAAACCAAGGCATTTCTTAACAAATACTAAGAGTCAGTGTTACACACAGTCTTTCCAGTGGGGCATTTATTGAACACATGAGATGATTGCACAATTGCAGGTGCTCAACTGAGATTAAATCTTCTGGAGGTTACACAGTGCTCTAGCACTACTGAGGACACAACCTGTCGCAGGGAAGGAGGGGTGAGGCAGAAGAATAGTTGGAACTCCAAGATAGTCAATTGGGAGTGCTGCAGGGAACTGCAAAGTGCACGACTGCCAGGATAAGCCAAGTGAGTATCTTATATCTAGAAAAAGATTCAAGAAATGTAAATATTACATTCCGTTGCAAAAGGGTGTAAGAACGGCAAAATTCCAAAAGCTGGAAAAGAAAGAACGACAACAGACACTGGAGAGCACTACTGTGCAAAGCTCTTGAATGGTATCAAGCTCAGCTTTTTATAAAGTCTTCAGAAAAAGAAAAAAGAAAAAGAGGCTCCACAGGTGAAGTGTAATAAGTGCAAAGGTAAGTACGTAGTGAACAATGCCAACACAGTGCTGGTACTGTCATGTCACAGTAGGATGCTTAAAACTGCATGCCAGCAGCGTATAAGCTATAGAGATACAGAAAACCTCAGTGCCAGTTTACACAGCTAGAGGTGGACCTTTGGATACAGGCTTTGCAATCGTGTCTGTTTATCTAAGATAGGTCAGTATTAGCTGAAACATCGTAAACTGCTTATTTGCATTGCTAGATGGGGCTTGGGAATTTTCAGTCCTTGAAAAAAATGATACTTTTTTCAATTACTAGCACATTGCTATTACATTATCGTTATATTTTTCTGCAAATCAGGAGTGAAAAAGGAAAATACAGTATTTGCAGAGACATCAGAAAGAGCAGGGGCATGCAGTCTCCAGTGGCTATGACTTCCAGATTTATTTATTTATTCAGTCTGTGGCCCTCTGGAATAGGCTGTAGGCAAGATGACTTGCTCTGGTAGTGGCAGTAGCCTACTTCTTACCACCATTCCTTCCAGAGGCCTTTTCCCTGCCCAGCAATAAAACACAGGAAGGACTACAGCCCCTTGAGAAAGAAGGCTTTTAGAAATGAGCTACTGTCAGAACAATTAACCCAGTAATCACTCTTTTCTCCTCACAGGTCTGTGGCACTGCTTGGAAAGGAGGAGACCAACAGCGAGCTATTTGAATTACATGGCGATACTAATCTACTCTCAGCTGCTGTATTTCTTGGGGACTCATCTCTTCAGCATGGGAAACTTTCTGCAAGCAACCTGTTGTATATATTCAGTAATTATGGCACTTCCAGGAAATTGCTGTGTCCTGCAACAAAGGATGGACTGCAGTATATGGCCCTCTCCTGTCACTAGAGAAAGGTGTAGCTTCTCAACAGCGGGCACCTCTGCTACAGAGCATCTGACAGGAGCTCGGCAGAGCGGGGTCCTTTATGTGTGCCTCTTTGACAGAAATCATGGATGGTCTCAGATAAAATGTTGACTGTGACTGGTAGTGCAACAGCAAGAGAAGGAACGTTAATAGGCAGAACATATGGGGACTGAGGGAGAAACACGTATTTCAACTTCTATTCAAACCTTGTCACACAGCTGTGTGGTTCTCCTTGTATCATGCCCCATTACATACGGAATCTTAGTGACCGCTGAGGGTTGAAGTAACAAAAAAAAGAAGAAGTTATACTCTATTTTCAAGCACATTTAACTCAAACCACAAAACCAACAACTTCTGAGTTCTAGTGACAGAATTACAAGAAAGCCCTGTGTGAACAACGATACGAGCAGGAAGGTGTGACTAAAGACTGAAAGTCTGGGATTTTTGTTTTGCAAAAGCAAAACAAAGAACTGTACACCCAACGTACAAGGAAGTCAGCGAAGCAGAAACCACAGGGGATGAAGTGTCCACTCATCCAGCACTTTCAGATTTAGAGGACAAGGCAATTTAGTGAATCCCAGAGATGAGAAGACAGAATCATGGACGAACTCGTGCAGATTAGGAATCATGCCTGACTGACTGCAGGAGCAAGAGAAGTAAAAGACACAGCCCCAAAACACTGTCAAAGCTGGCATACTTTTAAGAAATGACATAAATTCCCAGAGAAAGAGGGGAGGGTATGTGGCTTGGGGGCATCAACTGTTCTTTAAGAATATTGGAAAGATGGAGAAAAGTCTAGACACCTCAATCAATTTACTGAAGCATTTGATTGTGTTTCTTTTGGGGGAAGATACGTGCATCTCATTTTCTGTTGCTTGAACATTCATTAGTCATTTGTCAGAAGAGTTTAAAAAGCAGATCATGCAGGAGCAGTCGAAGCAAAATATTTTTTTCTCTCCCTAAATCTGTGTGTGGAGGGGAAAGAATCCTGGAGTGAGGATGAGATTATCATAAATCCTGATTTAACAAATACATAAGTTTGTATCCAAGAGTACAAGATTAAAGAGAAGCATTTTTTTGTTTCAAAGAGAGAATCTCACTACTGTCTGTCTCTTCAGTCACTACAGCTTGTGCTGCAACAACAAGAATTACTTTTCAGGCTGCTACATCACATCAGATTTTGACCAGAACTCTGAGAAAGATGAAGAATTGGACTGATCATGTTCGTATTAAAGTCTGCCATCCAACTCCTATTTATTTCAGAAAATGCAAAATCAGTTTGAAGATACCTGTAGTAGCATTTAAAGAATTGCTTTCACACCTAGTTTTATACCATTTAGTTCTATTGACTTCAGTGGAGTAATATATGATTTCCAGACTTGAAAATAAAAACAGAATCAGGTCAATTTGTCTTTTTATTAATTATTCATTGCCTAAGCCTAGAGACTTATTGCAGTTGAGGCCCACATGAACTGCTGCTAAAGCATTAGCAAGAAGGCAGTGATTATGCATTAGGCCTTTAGGTCCATGGCATCAGTAAATTATCACTGCTTCTATATAGCTGCAGTGTTTTCAGGCAGACCTTTGTATTTGGACAATACAGTTGCACTTAGCCACATTATTTTAAAAATTGATTTCGATGGATTCTGCAAAATACAATCTGAACACACATTTAATAAGACATAAATACAAATAAAGGCAGCCATTGAAGAAGTGTATCTGTCTCTGTAGTTAAAGCCTACTAAATTAAATTTTAAAGAATTCACTCAGACTGGAAATCATATCACTGTGTGTGGGCATAGAAGGCGGCTCAGTAAATTCTGGCTCGGTGGGTGAGTCAGCATGAGTCATCAGCAGACATATCATCCTACGGTTATATGAATCCGCAAGGTACATTTAGTAACATTTCACAGTAACAAAATAATGCCATCCTCCTGCTTTTTGTCTAGATGACATTAATGACAGCCCCAACTTTCCTAAAATATTGTAGGTGTGCTCAGTGCAACATGTGACATTAAAAAAAAATCCCTCTATTTTTGTATTTTCATTAAGCAAAACTAACACAAATTCAGAACAGAAGTTATTAGGAAAGCCTCAGGTTGTAAATAAAATCATTTATGTAGTTGTGCTACACCGACAAACAACTAAGCAACATCTACTTTTCAGGTGGATTTCTGATTACTTGGTTGAAGCATGAGGAGTTTCTTTTTCTCTCTTCCAGTTTTAATTGCATACATCACTCAGAATTTCAAGTGGGTAATAGGATGCTATGGCAAATGAAGTTATTCAGCTGACGTCACCAACTGTGTAATAAGCAAACTAGCATCAGTTTGTTCTGAAGGACTTTTTAATTGTGGCATCTTATTGAAAGACTCTCAACACCAAGTAGATGAGCATTGGTAAGGCTGAAACTATTCTTGCTTTCTCCTCGTTCGCTTTCCTTAATTTCCATGGAAAAGTTAAATTTTTTACTCAATGTTTAATTTTCCTCTGAAACAGATTTTATTTTCTTCCAGACTGTCATTCCATTTACGATATATAATTACCCAGCGTACCCCAATTTGTACAGCTACGTAAGTAATGCATTTTTCACTCCTTCTTATATTAATTTTGGGACCTCTAATATTTATTTTCCTTTAGTTTTGATAAAGATTAGGGAAATTTTGCAAGTAATATGGCTGCGCTTACAATATGGTGAATGGAGTAGGAGTACTCATGGGCATATACGTACACAGCCTTTTGGCCAACTGACGACCTCACAGCCCAGTCTGGAAACCACATCCACTGCCACAACTAGTCATCCCCTTGGATCCCACTTATCACAGTGATGCTGCACAGATGCAGCCAGATCCACATCAGCTAATCTTGTTACAAAACAGAGGCCCTACTTCTATCAGATATGCCAAAATCTGTGTAAATAGAAATGGCTTAACCTCGTATTTTAGGCCGCAGACTTGTGTTTCCCGCTCTCCCAATAGCCTGGCAAATGCACTCTGAATTCATTCTCTCATTATTCTCAAGGGGATGATGTTTCCTGGCTTTATTTAGCTCCTATTATGCTTTGATTTACTAACTAATTCCTTTCCCAGCTAAGTTATTTCTGTATCACCTACTTAGTATTTCAGGCAATTAATATTGCCCTTTTTTGCTATTGCTATGTACAAGTAGTCCTAGTAAAAATTTGTTTACTTTTTAAATTCTCATTTATACATTAACTCCTATACACCAAGTAAAGAAAGGTACACTTGCCAGTGCTGCTGCCTGTTTTTGTAAGGCATTAATCATAGTTGGAACTTGTCTACTAGATTGGGCCCTCTGGCTGGGTGAGGAAACATCAATTTTGTGAATCTTGTTGAATTGAGGATGGAACTGGTGTCATTAGGATCGGTACCCCCAGGCACACCTTGCAAGAGCTCTGAGGGCAAAGTGTTTTGTGAGCGTCAGAGGTACTTTAATGCAGGATTTGGGCTTCCAGTTTTTAAGGACAACCACAAGGACAAACTCAAAGCCATGTTTACCAAACATCAATGCTGTTTACTCACTATGTTTCCAACTCCCCACACACAGCCCAAAGATTTCAGCACTTAACCCAAGTTGTAAATAAGATCAGTTAGGCGCATTTCTGTTAATAGTAGCGAGCATGTTGCAAAAAACTCCACACAAAGAAAATCAGAAATGCTTTTCTTCAACCATGTTCACTCAACAATACTATTCAGTAATAGCTTTACTTCAAATATTTTACTCAAAGACAAATGTTGTAGGACATTGCTGCTTTTTGACTGTAAACAGTAGAGAGTGGAAAACAGTTTCTGCAGAAAAACTCGTTATTGCAGATATACTTATAAATGCAATATACACTTACGTACATACACATACTTATCTTTTTAGAATATATTCTCAGCATGTAGTCTTTCCACAGAAAGTCAATATTCAATATGCTTTGTATATTTCAAGCTGTATTTTATACAAAAATGTAAAGTGGTGTCTATTTTAGTAAACTCATTAACAAATGTTGCTGGAAGCAACATCCAGTCTTCTCACAAATTGCTCTTTCTTCAGCATTCATTACAATTAAAGTGAATTGATGAACACTAGTTTAAATTATCAAGAATTAGGCAAATTCCCCATTTCCTTAAGCTCTCTATCAGTTACTGAAATCTACATATTCTGTAATTTTGGGGGGATTTTAGTTCCAAGCTTGCTATAAGTAGGGGAAATCCACTCTAGTAACCTTACAACAGGTTCAGAACAAAGGATTTGTCAAAGATAATTTAATACTTGGCTGTAGCAGATGACATACAAAACAAACAATAATTCTTGAGCTACCTTTGAGGGAAGATCTCTTTTCCAGCAGAGCCTGGAGGTGGTGCACGGAACTTCATTTTCTTTCACCACAAATTGTCCCAGGAGAAACCTCAAAACTAAAGTTCACAGAATCACACCTAGAAACTTCCAGAAACCTACAGAGATGGAGACCTTGTGAGTAACCTAGTGAGTTACAACAAGAGGGGAAAACCACAGGCTTATTTACCTGTTTCCACCCTTAAATGCTTTCAGGTGCATTTAAGAGCAAATCCTCGGGCCACGTGAAAGAAGCTGGCCCTGCTCAGCTTCTTACCCACCTGGGCAGTGGAAGCTCCTATGTGCTCTGTCAGTCTCTGCTCACTCCCATTCAGGCTGCCTGAAAGGGACAGTGGGATGGGTGCAAATCCAGGTCTTTGGTATATCTTGGGGTTGGGGCCGCTCCTCTCTTCAGCTATGCAGCCATTGAATGGGTATCCAAAAAAGCATTTAGGTACCTCAGTCCCCTTGAGACCTCACATGGGACTCTGAATGAGGAAATTCCAGCCCTTGTGACTGGATAACAGGATGAAGGGTTTGGGGTGCTTGTTCTTAAAATTCTATATAGCCCTTGTAGAATTGTACGTAGGGCTGATTTTCTGATTTAAGTCCTGAATGCGCTTGTGATATCGTTCTCTGCACAAGTAGACAGTGGATGAATTCAGCTAAGGAAATATGCTGTCGTTCTGTATCCGTGCTGGACAGGGACTAGTAAAGGCTTTTTCTATTCTAACAACAGGAGGATTTCCTAAGATGAAACTGCTGAGTAATCTTGGTCATTTTCCAGTATGCTGTTCCATTTAATATAATTTAGAGCATCATTTTCATGCCTGTAGCATTTAGGTAATCGTTAGCTAAGAGTTGCTGATGGTATCAAACATTCACCTCTGCCACATTTGCTGCTACATTTTCCAGCTTTGATAAATTGGATGTCAAGATCAGGTACAAGTGTTGATGTTTCAAATAAAAGTAGAAAGAAAGTGGGAGAGAGAATGAATGAAAGAGGGAAAGAGGCATGAAGGAAGCAAGCCCTGGAGAAAAAGACCGGACTAAAGTTTTTCATTAATTAACTTTATATGTAAAATAGCTCTTTAAACACACATGCAAATGTGTTATTTTTCAGAATCCTTTAATTATCCTATTTGTTTGCTTAAAAGTCAAATAAAATTCCTAAAAGTAAAAATGAAGCATGACAGAATCAATCTGAGCTTGTTCATCGACAATCACACTTATACTTTGGCAATATTTAATATCGCTTCAAGTATGAAAGTATACTATACAAATTGCAGGGCAGTGGGGACTCTGCTAATATTTTACAGGTCTCTATTTGTCGAATGTATGCATATACATATATTTGTGTAATTCTGATAAAAAATAAACGCCATAGCTTTGACTTAAAACTAGTCAATACTACCTGAGTTAATTCACATGCACAATTTTCCCCCGTAAACCTCTGTAAGTAGCCCCTGCTTAGCTCAGGCTACTGCAGCTACGGGCAGAGGGGGTGGAGGGCTGGAGTTGTCAGGGCACCGGAGACGCAGACACGAGAGACAGAAAGGCTAGAGATGCGTGGGTGATGATGAGGTCCATGGAGCATAGCTGTAAATCAAAAATAGCTAAATAAATGCCAGTTGTTTCATTTTCTCTTTTTGCACACCGATACGTTTATGTAGACTGACTGTGGGCAGTGCCAGTGTCTGAAAAAAAATTATGCAAGTGGCTGAGGTAGCTTTTACTGGGCGGGAAGGTGGGAGGCAGTGAGGAGGCAGCAGCAGAAATTGCAGATTTTACATGCTTAGGAAAAAATCGCATCAAACACGAGCGTGTAAAAGCTGCTGGGTGTTACAGCGCACAGTGCTGAGCCAACATTGTTCTGCTCTCTGAACTGATTGATGAGCAGATTTGACATCTAGCAATACCAGCCATGGCACATAGTGAGCAATTTTGGAGAAAAAAAATCCATCGGGGGTAAGGGAAGAGGGAATACTGGCTACTCAGCAGGGTTGGGATAAGGCTAGCTCTGGCTCAGTCAAAGCCACATCTCTGTTCTTTGCCCAGTGAGATTTTGACAGGGACTTGCTCTGTGGTATAAGCACCATCCTTCCTTAGATGTTACTAATGGTGCAAACCAGCTAATGAAAGGCTTGTATGTGCTGCAATTTTCCTTGGAAAGTCCGAGGGCATGGGAAAACACAGTAAGAGGATGTTTGTGCTGCTTGTGGGCAATGGGTAGATTGGGACAGCGAGGTGCGTAGGATGGCAGGACTGCTTCCAGAACTGTCCTACGCAGCACTGCTGGAGCTGAGGAACCCTGGGGCTTCCCCAGAGCCTGCCGATGGATGTGTGCTTCTGCCGACAGCTGCTTTGCTTGGAGGCCAGGATGGAGTGGGCAGCCATGGACCAACCTGGGGATAAGGGCTCTTAAGGAAGTGCTGCCAGAAGACAGTGGAAACCAATGCATGTAAAACTGCTTAATTATACGGTGCTTAATTATATATATTATATCTAAATGTAGAGAACAATGAGTAGGAGTAGCCCATATAAGTTAGTTGCCTGCAAAGTAAAAAATTCCCTAGGTACTGCAGTTGGGTAAGTGAATTTCATCTTACGCGTTTGTTTCTTCTTCTTCTTTTTTTGGAAACCCAAAAAGCTTCTCTTGTAAATTTGCATAGCCGTCGACTTGCTGAGGGTAATGCTACTAACTATGTTGCCGAGAGAAGTCCTCCCAAAAGACTAAAACCTGTGGGCTTTATTTCTTTTCACATCACTGATTCGTCGCTTGCTCTCCTCCCTCAAGATTTACAGTACATCAGGACCTGACCGGAGGAGCTGCCTGTCATACTTCCAGTTAATCAATGACCTATTTATTATTACATTTAAAGCACAGGCTCAAAGAGAGGCTTTTTGCATCGAGTGAAGATCTGATCAATAACTGGCATGAAGGACACGGCAGGGAACAGGGCTGTGGAAGAGTGAATAGTTTTTACTAAATGTCATTTCATGACACCTCCCCTTGGTAGTCCAGTCTATTTTAGGTACAACAGGATGTCATCATTCCAGTTACTTTTTCAGATACAGATGTGCAGATTGTGGAAAGATACTGAGCACTGAACTGGAAGCCTTTCATACACAAATATCAGCACATCAGAAAGGAACAAAACAAATTTTATTTTTGCTCCCTGTCCTTTAATTGTATGCATCTTCCCCAGTATAATGGCAAGTACAATCCAACTCAGCTGGCCTCAGAAAGTTAAGCGGAACAGTGTGCCCCAAAAAATTATTTTCTACTGGACCGACAAAGGGCAACTGTGTTCTGAAACTTATTTTGTAAGATTGCCACAGGTTTTGGGGACAGACCTGTTCTTTTGTGTCTTCCTTATCACAAACACTTCATTTCATTACAGAAATAACCTCTTATTAGTTTTATGCACCTCTGCAAAACTGCCATGAATAGGAAAAAAATAAATTGGGTTCTCTGTGAGTCAACACAGAAGCCTCATGAGACCCTGTCCCCAACTGGACACCTTGGGAAGTGTTAGTGCTGGCTGTTACTGGCCAAGGCCTTCATGCGCTCAAGAAATGGTCCTGGCCTGGGAGGAGACAACTGATAGATCCTCTCTCTGCTGTAAGAAAAAAGATGGTTCCCTAAAATCCTGTAGCCAGTGTTTCTGAAAAAAACCCAAACTCTTATGCTTGAAATGTGTGGGTTTCTTAAGAGACAAAGTTGGTTCCAGCAGTAACCCCTTTCCAATGATAGCAAACACTATTCAGGAGAATGGAATCTTGTGGAGCCAGAAGAGGTACATGCTAATGATATTGGGGTGAAACCATGTTGCTCTTACGATTTTGGTTCCTGCCCATCTTTGCATAAAGGGAGGAGTTCCAACTCTTGCAGTTTATACTCTTGGCAGTGCAAAACCTCCTTACATTGTCTACTTGGCCTGTTATTCTACAACTTGGAGTAAAGCAGCTCTTCAGAAGTGCTACAGAAGACAGATATCTCCTCCTCCTTCCCCAAAGTCAGAGTACTTTTGAGATAAAGAATGAAAAGGAGCTAAAAGTATCCAGTCTCCTGTTCTCTCCTCCTAATATCAATATTTAGGCAGGGTAACATGGAATCCTATCACAGGTGACAGAAAAATACAGGTAATACTTTTAAAACAGGGCTCTAATAAATAAGGTCAGAGCTCCTCTCTCTGCTCTTTAGATTCATTATATGGAGAGGATTGCTGTCAAGGCATCAAAAATACCTGAAGCTAAGTAGCTAAATAAGCATCTCAGTTTCAGGTTCTTGCCAACAGCGTGGCTTTGACATTTTGCAAAATAATATTTCATATAAGCAAACTGTGGTTTTAAAATGCCACATTAAGCTAAGTGATAACAGGAAAGCATAGGAGTACAGTGGTGGAGTGGTTAAAATGGGTTGCTAGGGTGACTTTGAGATTGTTCCAAGGAGTGTCTCCTCTCAAAACTGTAAACACACAGTTGGGCTGAGGAGTCAAAAGCAGATAAATGAGATGTTAGCTACACGGCTCTCTGGCATGCCAGAAGTTGGTATATATATGGTATATATATGGCGTAGCGCAAAGGGCTCCAAAGATCAGACAGGCCATGAATGCTGATTGTTCTGAAATTTATATGATAAGATTATGCAGAAAGAAAGCCTATGTATCTAGTTGCAAACTGAATAATTAGATATGGAAATGAGTAGCCATGGGTCACATAATGCCATCATTTTAAGAATAACCTCATTGTAAGAGCAGATCTAAACTGAAAAAACCCAAAGAATAACCAAACAGAACGTAACACATTTAACAAAGGAATAAAATGGTCTTGAAATGACCACATTTCAGGGAAATGAAAATCTGCTCCCAAACTGTGGCCATATTTGGTCAGTCTCATACACTAAATCTCCCTGAAGGGTGATTTTTCTTGGACAGCTCAGACAGATGCACTTCCACATTACAAGCCCCTCTCCTATCAGTGGTGCACAGAGCAGAGCTACTTACTGATGGCCTGCTTCACCCTGAGTGTGGAGAGTCTTGCCAGGAGTACATGGTCCCTTCCAAAGAAAGCAAACTTACTAGTTGGCTTCTCAGCTAAATGCAAGCTACTAGGCCTTTTGGCCCCCTTTTTGTTCCCTCTATAGCTGTCCTGGTCTGTGAATGAGATGCTTTGCCACTGAAGTCCTGCAAGTAATAAAAAGGGTGATGTGGCGTCTCCTGTACCTATTCCCTACCTCATTGTGACACAGACCCTGCAAAATCCAAGCACCCCTGAAGCCTTTCACTCTGATGTTGGTAGAAAATGGCTTCCAACAGGCTGAAGTGTCCCTGAACCACAACCTCCTCCCTTTTGCACTTCTTGCTCTTTAAATTATTCTCACCTCTGCAAGCAAAAAAAAAGAGCGTGTGCCTGGAAGTCCTGTGTTAGGACCTGAACCTTCAAGTTTTCAGCAGCTCCTAATGTGCTGAGTACCCTGAGCACCTGCTGGAAATTTAACCCCCTCCACATTTTCTGCAGCCAGCACTGGTGAGAGCCACAGGGAACTGAGATTTACACCTCGCTGTACCCATGCAGAAGAGGGAAGAATGGAGCTGCCTTCTGCACTGCTGCCTTCTCCACTGCTGGACAGCATTTCTTAGCTTCCTCGGACCCAAATAGCCTTCCCAATACAAAGAGCCTTGAACTCCCTTGCACCAAGGCATCCAGAATCCCACACCAGAGATGTGACCACAGCTACCCTAGTCAAAGTTGAAAACTTGTCAAATATTTAGGAAATGCACTATCTTTTCTCAATGTTTGCATCAGATTCTACATGAGCCAAGGGCTGAAACTCCACCCTGAGGGTTTATCTGCATTTTCCATGGCAGTGATGTTAATCCAAGTGGTTGCTTTGATTTACATAGAGCTTTTGAGTTCCTCTGTCATAATGTTAAGCAAAAAGATTCACTGGAAATGGACCAGTAAAAATTACAACAAAGGCCAATTAGGTTCTTTTTTCTCTACATTATTCACACAAAGAACATTTTAAAAGGTGAATTGCTGACTGAGGCACCACTCCAGCTGGGATAAGGATAATTTGGGGTTGGTAACTGTAATAGCTTGTAAGTGAAATTCATTTGCTGCCAGTAGTACAGCTCTAACTGATTTTCATCTGCACTTTTAATAAAGCAATTACAAAACAGCGTAGTCTCCGGTATGTGAAAGTGTCCACAGCTGGGACAGAAATTAATAACATAATAGGGTAAGGTACCTAGGGTCTGGATAAAGTGTCCTGGAATTAGAAATGCTAATGGCTTGTCTAGCAGATAACTGCCTTGGTATAACAGTGGGCACAGGAGTCTGCCGCGAAGTCCACCCTGCGCTAAAGTCACTCCAGAGCCTGGGAGCCAGCTTTGCCACACGTCCGGGTCTTCCCAGCACCACTCACACCTTTACAGAAAGGCCAGAACTAGGTCTGCTGCAGCCTTTTCTCAGCACTGATACTCCTGATGCATCTCACCAAAAAGACTAGGGTTATGCTACGGAAAATCTTTTCTGCCTGCTTTTGAAAGGATTTGTTGATTCAGGACTAGACCTAAGATTTGTGCTGAGACTTCCAGTGTCTTGGAAAGGCTGAAAAATCTGATTACAGCTGGAGGAAGATTTCAGAGAGCCCTGCAAATTTCAGGAGCGTTTTGTTGCTCAGAAAAGAGCTATTTCAGCAGTCCACAATTCCACTCAAGATACTAATTTATAAGGAGGAAGAATAGGTCAAAAGGAAGGCATTAATGAATTGTCACTTAGGAAGTTTGCACTGTGACTAAACATTTCTGGAGAGATCTTTGACTTAACTTCTAATATACTTAAGTTCTTGGAATACCCTTCTGCTGTTCCAAAGAACATACATTCACTTTACTCAGAAATACTGGGCAAGTCTCTTAATTTTGCTGTGCTGTAGAGTACTCATTTTGTACAGCATCCTACTTGCCTTCCATGAAGTTTGCAGCTAAACCCACTGGTGTTTGTGGAGCATTTAAAATACTTGGATGTCAGTGAGTCAGACATTAAGAGCATTTGGTATTAGTTATTTGCTACGTTCTTTCTCCACATATTTTAGTCATACGATATACATGTAAAAGAGTAAAAGCAACCAGCATTGCTTTCCTTAAGACAAGTAAGCCTTCTTTTTAGCAGCTCACAATCTGGCCCCGCAGCTTTGGCTGTCTGCCAGACAAGTTAGAGCTGGTATCATGTAGGCTAATGTAACTCTTGAATCACTTGACTAAATTTAGATGCTTGCCTCAGAATTGCCTCCAAACATTTAAATAGACCTCACAAAGATGCTTTTCAGGTTTTGTGGGGTTTTTGTTCTGTAAGTCAGACACACGCTTTTAATTTGCTTTTTTTTTTTTTAATTTCTTCAGTAAAAATAAGTTGTTATTCATAGCTACTCATTCAAAAATATTAATTCTGAATAGTTGAGAGGTGCTTCCCTGGCATGGCGTGCGTTCAGCAATGCCGGATGCCTGGGTGCCTAGGTGCAGGAACAACGTGCAGAGCAGCTGGTTTGTCTTCTCCTCTGGCAGCCCCTGGGAGAAGCGCACACAGCGAGAACTGTGCCACTCAGCATTCTGTAGCCCAAACTGGCTGTGGCGGTATTGCCTCTTCAGGGCACGTGCCCAGAGGTACTCATCAGCAGAGTGACTTCAGACCTAAGGGAAATCAAAGGGACCTGTCTGCGTTCTCCACACTTTGTCCTTCCCTCCCTGAAGGTGCGGGAGGTATGGGAAGGGGGAAGAGTCGAGCGAAACTGGTTTGCGGTCACTCCTCGCCACCCCCTTTGCCTGACCCCACACTTAGTCTTTGAGTTGATGTGGTTGTGGATGTGGGCAGTGTTAAATCAAGCAGGTTAGCAACTATGAGCATATTGCTGGTAGAAATGTGCCGATTCACTTTTGGGTGGCACGTGACACACCTGATGAGCAGCTGAGAGACTGAAGCTTGGTTGGTGCGACTCACTAGCTGGTGTGAAACTGTAAGCTCACAGAAAGCCCCACAGACTCACATGAACCACCGAGGAAAAGACATGAATCCAGGGTGCTCCTGAGCCTCTGGGCAGAAACCACATTTTCTGAGCTAAGCCTTACACCATCACTTTTTCTTTAAGGGATATTAAAACAAAGCTGTCCAACAGAGAATAAGTTCATGGATGTTTCCAGGTTCGTTATACACTGTACATATTGGTATCTGGTTGTCAGTGTATAGAAACTTCCCCGCTGCAGAGTTTCAGAAACTGAAAACAAAGGCTGCAACTGGTGTGTTTGAGAAATACCATGGAGAAGAATTGGGCAAGAGACCAGCAGAATGGGATATAGGGTAATATATATATGAACACTTCATTTGTAAACACCTAGCTGTATCACAACCACGCAGAGACAAACAACCCCGCAGCTTAATTAGTGACAGGGATGTACAGCCCCTACTGCCAAACTGAGGCAAATGACACATCTCTGTGAGGCAGAAGCAGAAAGTTTGGAGTGAGCTGGAGACTGTGTTGACCTCTTCAAACTCCATACACCACTTAGGGTAGTAACAGCTGACTCCACTCATGTTTTGTGTTCTTACAATGCATGGTTAATATTCACTCACTAACTGTGGCAGCTACGTTTGGTTTACTCTATATAATTAACGAGTTTGTTCCAGAAATACATACTGTAGCATCCCTTACATTTTTCTCTGAAGCATCTGATATTGGCCAGGGTCAGATCCTAGATTTTTTTGGACCAGCTTGGAAATTCTTCCTTGTTTTATTAAACAAAGCGGTAACATTTTCCTTGCATATGGCAAATAGTCACACTTGAAGCTTAGAAAACAGTATGTTGGCAGCATTTACCCTAAAAGAATCTGAACAAGCTGTAACATATATTTAAACATACACATACAGATGTGTTTGTACATAAATACATATCTATATGTACATAAATATATATCTATAGGAAGCAATATCTGAAATTCCGCCCTCCCTAAGGAAAAGCGAAGCAATCGGCTGGTGATGAGTTCACCCCATAGCAGCAGAATGAAAGGGAAGTTTGGGCTGTGCATACAAAAGCAGACTCCTACAAAACCAGAGCTCACATTGGTCACGTTCATGCACAGCATCGCTCTTGCATCAGGCCTCAGCCGAGTGTGCGGCACCTCAGGAAGCAGCACTCCTACGCGAGTGCCTTGGGGTTGAGAAAGACAGAATTTGCACCAAAGGACTGAAGTGTGCATTCGTAGCCAGAAGCCATAGAAAGCTCACAGTGAAAGGCATGCAGGGGAAGGCATAGCAAGGAGTTAGTGAGAACAAGAGGACAAAACTAGCCTTAGAAATATCTGAGAAATTGATCTCTCAAGTCTGCTGCTGTCCATCAGTGTAGCACCTGGGCTTTCTGGTAATGAAAAAGTCTCAATGATGTGGTATGTTTGGTGAAAGAGGTGAAATGGGTTACACAGGAAAAAGTACTGGGTTTCTCAATGACCAGAGGCTTCAAGTATGTTGTCTGAGAACAGCCAAAACTTCAAACCTAATCAACAGTCATTGGTTTTCTTTGTTTAATATTATATAATTCAGTAGTCTTCCTCCTTTCAAGAAGAGGAGGTATTTAGCTAGAGATGAATGTGAACTTGGACCTCATTTTGAACACACACATTTTAATGAAAAGTGTTAATTTCAATTTGGATCTGAATTTTACTTCTGATCACCTTCAGCATTTAAAAATACTCAGACAGCTGAAAGAAAGACCTTTATGACTGGCAATGTTTACATGTGGATCTGAATTTAAAACCATATAGTGTATGCATACAATATACAATTACACTTTCATGGACGTAGACTTTCATTTCCCCATGTGATCTGTGGCCCAGACTACAGCAGAGTGTTTTCCACATGCCAGAGCTGAATTGTCAGCTTTAATAGTAATTTCACCAGCAAAGTCATCGAACTGTCCAATGTCATTCATAGTTTCTTTCTACTATGACATTCTGTCTCAGATTGAATTTGATTACCTAAAGCTTTATTGCCAAAGCAAAACAAATCACTCTAATTAGTACTGCAAGCTGAATGCTAACTGAAGCGTGGTCATTTTTTGTTCTTTTGGTAAAGCCTATCTCTTTTGGTATCATAAAAGTCCCTATAGCATGGTTTGAGATCATCTATACCAGCAGAAGTTGCTATTAGAATTATCATTTATTTGTTCAGTTTCAGGGGGCATCCAGTTGGAACTTCGATACACTTCATCTTTATGCCATGAGAGGGACAAAAGAGTTCTAAGGAAGACCTAAAAATCCTTGTTCCAGAGGTGAGAAGGATTCCTGCTGAGCAGGAACTGGAGAGACAACTGTAGGGTGTTGTTTGATGACCTTTCACAAAGTCAATAGCAGAAGGCATAGCATGGCGTTGCTGATGATTTGAGACAGGCATATTAGGCTAATTAAGCCTTATTGCTGGCAGCAGCCCAAAATTAAGAAGACATAAAGTTGGAATTCCTACAAAGCAAGGTAGAAATGAGGCAAAAAATCCCTTGCGAAATATCTACCCATCAAGAACAATTGCAATTAACTAAAGATGAAATCAAGGGACTAAAAATAATCTTTTAAATTTGAATTCATTTTCTCACGGTATTTTTTCTATTGAGCCTCGTTCTCCACTACTCGTAACTGGGAAGCGATGTTCTCCCTATAGATCTTTCTTAGTACCTGTTTCCAGGTAGTGGCTCAGCGTATGAGCTATTATTCCCCTCTGCACTGCCATTTGCTCTCCTTTCCTTGAATCTCAGTCAAAACATCTGCCTTAACAGTTTGAATGACCCAACTTTGGAAGATATTGCTGTGTGTACAACATCAAGTATGTACATACCCTTTACAGAGCACATTGAGAATGAATAACTCACTATCTCGCTTTCAGAATGTGATGCACAGGCCAGTTATTGTTGGTGAAGAGATCTCACAATTTTTCTTTTCAATAGTAGAGTGTTTTAAGGGAAGATTGAAAGACATGAATGGTGCTTGTAACTGCAAAGTAGTGGCCTGCTCTAAGTAGAATTGTGATATGAAAAGAAGTGCAAGTCACAAGTGGGAGAAGATGACAAAAGAAGTAGGCAGCAGAAAATGCATGGAAGAGATCAGGGTTGACTCATACAGCTTTCAAGCCTGTTTATTTCTTTGGAGGACTACAGAGAAATCAGTTTGCCTTGTGGACAATCGACTCCTGCACACAGCCTTGCTTTTTGCTTTTCTGCCATTCTCTAGGTGTAGGCCTCCTTCCTCATACACAGGCCCTATAAACAAGCTGGGAATGTGCAAGGAAGAAGAAGGATATTAAAAGACTTCAGTGACTTCCCCAATCTGCAGTAAATTGGAATTATCATAGAATGTTTCCAGGGATGGGGCATCTACCACCTCTTTGGGCAACCTGTTCCAGTGTTTCACCACCCTCATTGTAAAAAATTTCTTTCTTATCTAGTCTAAAGTCTGCCCCCATCTTTCTTATAAGCTCTCTTTAAGTACTGAAAGGCCACAATAAGGTCTCCTCGGAGCCTTTTCTTGTCCAGGCTCAACAATCCCGACTCTCTCAGCCTGTTTTCAGAGGAGAGATTCTCCACTGTCTGATCATTTTTGTGACCCTCGTCTTGACTTGTTCCAACAGGCCCATGTCTTTCCTGTGCTGAGGGCTCCAGAGCCAGACACAGTACCCTAGGTGGGATCTCACCAGAGCAGAGGGCTAGAATCACTTCACTTCCCTTGACCTGCTGGCCACGCTGCTTTTGATGCAGCTCAGGATATGGTTGGCCTTCTGGGCTGCAAGCACACATTGTTGGCATATGTCCAAACACTTTTCACCCACCAGTATCCCTAAGTCCTTCTTGGCAGCGTGCTCTCAATCCCTTCACCCCCCAGCCTAGATTGATACCAGGCATTGCCTTGCTGAAGCTCATAAAGTTCCCATGGGCCCAATTCTTGAGCTTGTCCAGGTCCCTCTGGATGGCATCCCATCCCTTAGGTGTGTCAGCCACACCAACCACTCCATCCTTGTGCCTCTCTGTCTTCAACCATACCTATGTTAGTATTCTCCTCACCTTTACAATATCTCCTTGCTACTGAGAATGAAATCCCTAGAGCACCAAGTACTGGCAGGATCCATGGTCAAGGAGCAGGGAAACAATAATCCTCTGCGTTTTTTGGCCTTTCAGGGACAACTCCTCATCAACCACATGCTGGGAAACTAGACAATTCAGATGCCTCTAAGATATCACGTGGAGAGAGCGTGGGTAGAGCTCAGGGCTTAGGTAGCCAAAAACAAAAAGAGCTTTCAGGAGAGTGCTTAGACTAAACTTTTTACAGCCTGGAAACTTTGACATCTGCAGAATGCAATGCTTAGTTATTCAGCCTCTGTTTACATCTCCTTCAGATCTAGCCATCTGCTACACTTCAGCTGTTGTGTTTTGATGCCAACCTTCCTGTAAGCAGGCTTGCATTGATTAGATTCCATCTAGCAGTCTAGCTGCTTCTCTGTGAAAGCTTAGCTTAGTGGTTCCTTTCATACTTCTGCTTGGACATGCAAATATTGCTTTCTCATCAGAATCAAACTGACATATCATACATCTATTAGTTGCCCACATCCATTCTTGTAAGTCCATTCATTCACCGGAAATTCCTACTATGTTGCACTGCTGCAGAGTAGAGGGATTCCATACATGCATGGATATGACAGATTTAGCAATTAGAAGTTCACTTTCTTGCACCTTTCACTGGCGTCTATTATATTTTAAGCAAAAGGAACTGTTCAATATATTAAGAGTGGGTTATTTTTAGAGGCTGAACTCATGGGCCTGAGTTGGATGAGATGCAAAGATTTACTTAGACTTTATTTTTTTCTCTACTTTTCTACTTCTTGTTGTCCTTAAATCTAGGAATAATTTTACATAATATTTGCCAAATGCATGGATAGTAAAGGAATGATTCAGTAAGCAAGTAAATCGTAGCCCTGCAATGAAGTATAAGGAGAGTGGGAAGAGGAAGGGTAGAAAGCCTAGAAAAAAAAAGACAAGTATAATAGGTATAGATCAGTGGGAGTTAAAATTTTGTTGTTCTTTCTAAGATAGTCATGATGCCTTCAGAGAGTAATTTTTTTAGCTCAGGTTCTGAGTCTCTTCTTGCATACCTTGAAATTGTTATTTGCTCATACAGTCAGAAACATTCAGCAATACTTTCCCTAGTTTGCCAGAGCAAAAGGAACAGCAGGTGCTGGAAGACTTTATTTTTACGTTTCATCTGCCTTCCTCCCTTACCCTTCATCCCCCGTTTCATACCTTTTCAGACCATTACACTTTGCAGGAGGGGCTTTGCCTTCTAAGGCAAATGTCCTTTAGGACATTGTGAGCACACCAACAACGTAAGCAATCAATAGTAATTCTACTACAGAGCAGCTGATCAGCTAAGTAGGTCCTGCAGCTCACCCACAGTAGATGTAGGGTCTTAAATCTGAAAACATTTCCACAAAATTGTCTTACATAAATCAGTCAGAAGGTCCATGGTTGTGAAGTGCAGCACATGCATATTTCCTTTCAGGATTAAGGCGCAGTAAGCGACAGGGTACTGTTTATTTTAAGCTTGCTCATTGCACTCAGTGAGTAGCAAGACTTTGCTTTGGTTTTGTCATCATAGCAGCTTCCAACAGTTCATGAGTGAACTGCTGGCACTGTTGGATAAACTGCAAGCTTTTACTGACTTCAGATAGACCTTTTAATCACAGTATTTCTTACTACTATTACTCAGAAATACAGAATATTTCCACACAATGAGGAAGACAAGACGATTTCTTCAGGTAACTTACTTCACTGAAAATGCCCAGGAATGACAATGTGTATTTTTAACATTGTGATTAGAGTCTGGAATTTTGTTATAAAACAAATGCAGCCTCATATGCACTTCTCTCCCCATCCTGAAAAAGCTTGTTAGATATACCAGTCAATCTTTCTGTTGGATATATAATGAACAATACTCAGCTGTTCACAAGTGCTTGGTCAGATTCTGAAGATACAACCTTCTATTACATGGAGAGAGAAAAACACAATATTAATTTGGGGGTTTGAAATATTTGAATTTGAGTAATTCTCAGTGAGTACAGCACTTAACCCAACAGGATCCTGGGTAGCAGTCCCTTGCTATGGATTCCCTCAGGTGTCAAGGTTAAAGTTTCAAGGCCAAGTTGAAGGCCAGGTCCCAGGCCCAGGTCCCACACTCCATCTTCATAGTACCTCTTTCAACTGTTCTGTCAGAGTGCATGCTAAATTATTGTTTTTCAGTGTGATACCATATATCTAGGGTTGTCTAAGGAACTTTTATTTAAGTCAGCCATTTCAGATCATGGTATGCTAGGAAAAATTGACCCCTCTTCACCTGCAGTGAACAGTTTTGACCATCTCTTCCTGCAATATCACATACAGTCAGGTAGCTCTTTTCATAGTAGTTTGAGATTTTTGTAATTGCAGCTGTGAGAAGGCAACATTTTTAAGGGAGAGGTGATGTACCTTATCAAACTGACTGACAGAATTGCAAGAAAAAAGCAGACCAGCTTTTTGGTCCCCCAGGGCCTGATACCTGAAGTCTCATATGGATGGAACGAATTTTGTGCTAAGCACAGACTGAGCTGTGTCAGTGGCACATAAGACAGAGGTCTCACACTATTAATTTCTTGCAGATTGATACAGATTTAAAAAAAAAATAATCTACTCAGCTTTCTTAAGCGTAAAAATCTAGGGTTTCAGCTACCCTGAAAATAGGGAAGAATTCAAAAGTTACAAAACATTAGAAGTTTTGCACAGAGTCTATGCTTATGATGCTATCCATCTTTCACAGTGTAAAAACTTCTGCCTAATTCTGTGTTCTTCAGGTTGTTTCACATTATTCATAGGTACACAGATGAGGTTTTGCTATGATGAATCAGCTACTCAAGCCATGGCACAGTTTTAGCATAGCATAGCAAGGTTATTTAGTCTTGAGATGAGGATAATTTCATTTAGTCTCCTACAACACTTGAATGAAGTATAACCAGATTCTTTCCAGTGGTTTATAAGGTAATTGCTAATGCAAATGATATTATCTCAGTTTCTTCCTACAGTTCATTGACATTCTCAGTTTCTTTCTACAGTTCATAGATACAGACCAGCAAGGCTTTCCCCGATGTCTTATCCCAAACTATGTAGAAATTCTCTGTAAAATTCTCTATAGAAAAATATTTATTTACAACATTATCCATTCAGAGAGCAGGATTTTAAGGACAATTGTGGAAAGTCAGAAACGGAAACATGAAAAAAAGCATTTGTTTTCTAAGGACGGCCTCTACTGATCATAGTCCACATTTTCTTTGCAATGAAGCTCCCAGTCTGGAAGGCTCTCTGTGTGTGCAAAGGTCAGGACAGCAAATGGGGAAAGTTTGGGGCATATTTCTTGCAAAGCTTGAGATGAGAGAATAAGTAATGATGTCACTCCAGACCTTTCCCCTCTAGATGCTGTATGACCTCTTATTTCTACACAGTGTTTCAAGAAGCTCTAGTAGGATGGTGGAAAGGCAGGAGTTTTCCTACTTAAGAGTGGAGGTAGACAGCTGCCTGCGGGGGCTCCCTCTATTTATGGATTCTGGAAAAATAAAATCTTCTCATTCACCCCCTTACTTTGTATCATCCTTTTCAATTCACATGTTAAGGCAAAGATCCGGCGTCTCAACCAACAGGAAAAGAGGCCTGTAAATCTGATGTATGCAAATCTGTGTGGCAGATTTCAGAGGGGTTCATGATTTCTAAGGCAAATCAAAAAGTGCAATCCTGGCTATTATTTACCAAGTGTTCCCTAACTACGAGACTATTGGCAGAGCCTGCACACAAATATTGCCTTTAAATGTCTATGCCTAGCCATAAAGAAGGCATTTTGCCAAAATGAAAATGAAAATCATTGGCCAAATTAGCATCGTGTGATCTGAGCTTTAAAATGACCCTGATGCTGTATAAACAAGATTACATAAGGGTTCAGAGGTATGTGAAGCAGTTCAGTAGTGCCATCTTGAGGGAAGCTCCTAGATGTTATGTACAATTCCAGATTTCAGTTCATCAGCATTTGTCTGTGTTTTATTAGTTGGAAATAAGTCAATGAACTACCCCAGAAGAATGAGGTACAGTAGATTCAGAAATGCATTAAAACATGCCCTTATTAGCAGAAGAGAAGTCAAAGCCAGCACTAATGCATTTGTATTGCTGCAGAAAATTATAGTCTGGGAAATAGAATTGTAATGTTTTGCACTTTTAGCTGTTTATCGCAAAGCCACTTAGTAATACGAATTAAGCCCTGCAAAACATTAACACTAATTTAGACCATAAATACCTTTTTGTCAGAAGTGGAGGTAAAGAGCTGATGCTAGAGCCTCACAGAATCCTGATTTTTTCTGTAATTTTTATTTTCATCTGGGATGCAAAACAGGATCTGTTTATCCTAGTCTGATTTTCAGTAGAATTATAACCATACATTGGAAATCAGATTGATTAATTTATGAAGTGGCAAATGGTCAGAATTATAAAAGAGGATGCTTACAATTACGATCTGCTTTGTTTTCCATCCATTCCTATCTTCCCCATCACATTGGTCTGGAAGTGCCATGCACCATCTGCTAGACTAAGATCAGTAAATGTCAAAAGTGGTTGTCATTTTTCAGATATGTCAGCTGGTGACAAGTAGGGCAGTTTAGAGATCACACAGATTTTTTTTTTTATTTTTTTTTTACTTGGGAGGGCTCTTTCCTTATTCATAAACATTTCTGCATTTCCTGACCAGACCCAGAAATGGCAGCAAGTGACAGTACGTGTATGGAGTTTCTCCCCCGCCCCTCCCAGCCCTGTTTCCTTCTTTTAGTGAGAACAGATTCACAGCTCTTAAACCACCACAAAAATAGTGTGCCATCTTTAATAGCTTAGATGTTGATGACTTGCTACTTGACATGCACAATCACCAGAGCTGACATATGATTTATTGATTATCTATGAAAGGATAGACAGCTGCGAACTTCGATGCTTCTGTAAATATCAACATCACCCTAGTGCGAATGCATGCAGTGTGTGATCTTACAGCTGTGCACAATTCCTCTGGGCCCTGCAGGTGCAACTAAACATACAAATTCAAGTCACCTCGTCACAAGATCCAACCACATTCATTTATTGCTGAATTATCAGGATCAAGGTTATTTTGTGCCTTTAGGAAGCTCCGACAAGTCCTAAGACTGTCTTTGGAAGAAACAGGAAGGGAGAGGGAAAGAAGACACCTTTCGTTTCAAGAAAAAATTAAAGGGAGAACTGAACACCTTCTTGACTGTAGGTGCAGATAGCCTCAGAGCAATTGCAGACTGAGATCCTGATACACTAGCGTGATATTCATTTCACAGAAATGGCTCTTCGAATAAAGAATGAAAGTTGTGGCAAGGTAAATGCCTTCATACTGTAGTGATGTCACCTTGCTGTGACTTTTCGGTATCTTGCCATTCTTCAGAGCTGGCAGAGTAGTCAGTCCCTGGATGACACTGTATGTGATGTTGTTTTACCTAAGTTCTGGTGTTAAATAAATGGCTGATCAGCTGCAAAAATAACTAAGACATAAAAAACAGCTGTTCATAAGTCTCCTTGAATCAATTCCTGAAAAAGTGCTGAAGAACTATACTTTTGCATGTGTCTTTCTGAAGTATAATTTGCTTGCAAGATATGCAGAAAATGCATATATTTGATTAAATGGGAACTGTATATTGAGCTGTACCCTGAACTGCTCAGGGTATCAGTACATGCCTTCCTTTTTTTTTTTTTTTTTGCTTCTTCCTCCTGTTTTACATCCCTTTCACTCTGGACCCTGAGTTGGGTTCTTAAGAATTGGTAGCCTCTGAACTATAGCAGTTTATGAAGGTGGGGGCCTGCCTTCTGTCTTCACTGTCTTTTATATCTTATTGTTAATCATTCTAGTGTTTGAAGTCAAATTTTTAAATCAATATTGCTATAACATGTGAAACTGAAACTTAAGTGAAAGAAATAAAAATGCTAGTGCTTTTTAGAAGTAGATACATTTTTCATTGAGAGACATTTTCCCCATTTTCTGAATTTATTAATAAATTTAATTTTCTTTATTCATTATTTCTCTGGGAAACTGTCAGGAAAAATGAAAGGACTGTGACTGTGAAAAATATCTAGGACTATGTTTCTACGTCCTTGGTAGGTGATGATTGCATATATGTATCAAATCATTATGAACTAAAAAGGTAATAACATTTTTGCTAGGATTGAGATAATGCTTTACTTTTTTTCTCTGTGGAACTAAAAATTATTTCCGTCATTACTCCTCCATCAATACAGCATGTGGATAAACAATTATCAAAATTACGATGCAGTGTTGCTCTTTCACACGGTCAGTCCTCACTATAATTAAAAACTCTACCTAATGCTGCTCTGGGAAGAAGGTTTGAGTGCATATACTCCACATACACATAAAAGGAGGAAATCTATGGGAAGGCTCTGTATGTCTGTTTCTTGCCTCCCTGTACAGGCACACTTATGGAAGGAGGCAATATATGAGAAGGCTCTGTATTCATGCACTTGTTTGTAGCCTCCCTATTTCTTTCACAAGACTGAAAATACTGTTCTGAAGATCTTTTGTCCTGCACTGGACTTCTGGCCTATCCTTGGGAAGAAGGAAAAATGCAGAGGGTATGGCAAATTAACACAGGCTCTTGTTTACCTCTGGAAACAGATGTGACGATTTCCCATTAATGAATAAACTGCCTCTGTTCTTTTTTATACTTGTCTTCTTTTTCTTGTATGAGAAAAGCTAAAAGATGTAAAATCCAGGTGTGAGTAGTAGCTGTATGTATTTATTCTATTTCTTTTAAAAACTTGCTCTCTTCTCCTTAATCGGGTCAGCCCAGTTCTACAGCCCAGATCCTAGCAAAGCCTGGTTCTAGATCTGTGGTATCACAGAGCAGGGGCCACTTATCTCCAGCAGAGCTGTGGAAAATACTTGCAGCAAAATGTCTCAAAGGCTTCTCCTGTTTGTCATTTTCTTGTTTGTTTTCCTGTTTGTGGTCTTGCACTTCTATGTAGATGTGTCTGCATCTGAATAAATGGTCATGAATGAACCTAATCTGCATGCAAAAATGGCTTTTTAAAATTTATATTTTCAATCTATCTTTTCCATAGAAATTACCAAAAAAATAGCAAAGCCTGGCTGTGGAGAAGACACTAAATGCAACAGAAATAATTTTAAGAAAAATACACAGAACAAAGAAGGAGCTTTTCTTCAGTTAAATGTCTTTATGGATATCCCTTGCTGCATTTCCCATTATATACTATCCGAATAGACTTCTAGAAAATTAATACGAAAGAATTTTTTGTATCATCTGAGTTTCCTTTAGAATTTTCTTTCTCTACTATTTCCAGATAACTAGTTTGTGATTTGGCAGTTTCATTTAACTGCAGTGCTTAACCTCGCCAGCCAAGTTAGTAGGTTAAATGATTTTTCTAAAGTATAAAACACATAGTCCCAGTTGTGGGGTGTTCTCTTTATGCTTCTCTTGCCATTTATTTTCAATTTCAAATGTCAACTGTGAAAGGAATTGGGTGCAGGATGAAAGTGCCAATGTGTTTCCTTGACCTACAGTCCAACATCACTGCCTGAAAACTGAGAATAATCTGCTTTACAATATTACTTGCTACTACAAGGGCACTGTTTCCCAAAAGCAAATTCTTCCATTGTTTTATTGTTTCAAGCAGCAGTACATGTGCTATCGCATCAGTAAAATATCTGAACAAAAATTAAGTTTGCACTGATTTTATTCTCGATAAAATAATTCTGCAAAAGTGTATTAATTTAGAAAAAACATTTCTCAATAGATTTGACCTACCAAATGCATGGTTTGCAGTCCCCTTCTGCAGAATTCCTGTGAAACTTAGGGCATGGCCCATGAGACTCCTTCACATCACCTCTCCTCAGCCTGACATAGATAATTTTTTGACCCAACAGCACAACAAATGCTAAGATCATAATACAGGTAAAACAGCAGAGTACATAAGCTGGATGAAGTAGCATGTACACGTACTGCTTTTTTGCTTTTTTTTTTCCAAAAGGAGCTACAAACCAATTAGGCTCTTGCTAGATCATCCTTTATCTCAAACAGTCCTGCTGCCGGGAGATCATCTCTGTTGTTGACATTATGTTCTTACATTGTGCATTCAACACATGTGCAGTTCTATAACATACACGGAATCATGCAATCACAGAATTGTCAGAGTTGGAAAGGACCTCTAGAGATCATCTAGTCCAACTCCCCTGCTAAAACAGGATTGCCTAGAGAACATTCCTCAGGACTGCATCCAGGCTGGTCTTGAAAATCTGCAGAGAAGGGGACTCCATGACCTCTCTNGACTGCATCCAGGCTGGTCTTGAAAATCTGCAGAGAAGGGGACTCCACGACCTCTCTCGGCAGCCTGTTCCAGTGCTCCATCACTCTCACCATAAAGATTTTCCTCATATTGGAATGGAACTTCCTATGTTCCAGCTTGTGCCCGTTGCTCCTTGTCCTGTCACTGAAAAGAGTCTGGTTCCATCCTCCTTCAATCCACCCTTTAGATACTTGTAAGCATTGAGACACCATGAGGTGTCTTCAGGTTTACTTCAACCAAACTCCTAACATACTTTTACGAATACAGAAACATACCAGCTAGATGTTACTCATAATTTGCAAAAGGAAAAAAAAATCCAAACCTTTCAATTTCTACTTTAACTTCCAGGACTTGCTTTCCCCAAAAGAAAAAAACAACCCACAGGTTGCCATTTCATCTTATTCATAAGTTTATGCATATGTGATAATATCTGTTCTGTTGGTATTTAAGTATAACATTCCCTTGCAGCCAAGAAGCTATTTCTCCTAGAAAGGATCCTATTCCAGCAAATTTGCTGTGCCAGTACTGTGCTTTGCAGCCATTCAGAAAAGTTGCTGAACAATGTGAGAAGAGAGAGAAAGCACAGGGACAAGAAAATACTTAGAACATATTTCAGAAGTACAATATGATAAATGCTCCATTACTTTCAGTGAAAAATACAGATTTTGAATAACGCTGAAAACTTCTTAGGACTTTGGTTATATCTGACTATATCTGCAAAAGATAAAATTCAAGATTTCCTTTACCAAATGGCAAGATATAAACAGGCGCCATGATTCACTGCAGGGAACAGCCTACAAGGCTGTACGTAATTCTGAACAACAAAATGACACACATGTTTAAATGAAGACTTAATTAGACATAATGTTTTAACTGTCTCCATGAAATAGTATATTTGATTTGCAATTGCATTTTAACATCAGTTATTTCTGACTCTACGTACATTAAAGCCTTATTCATTCATGACTGGTTGCAAACAATAATCTGATAAATATCAGCTTTAACCCCTTGCATGACAGCCTAAGAAAATAAGACCCTGATCTTGACGAAGGTCTTACTAGGCTATAATAAGACAAAATGATACAAGTTTCTCCTATAATTTTTGTCAGAGGTCATCAATCTGTATTCAACAAAACCGTCATTGATATTTGATGCCAATGAGTTCCTAGTTCACTGGCTAAAAAAAATCATATGACACATTAGGCCTATTCTTTTTCTTATGTGAGACCCATAATTAATAGGGCCAAATCATTCTCCACAGATAATTAATTCTCATATAATTCCACAGGGTGACTGACATTTCGTGTAAATACTTCTTTGGATAGGAGGATGCAAAGAAAAAGGGTTTAACTGCCAAACAGTGTATTTTGCAGTCAGCTAAAGCTCCACATCAGTGTGCTGTTGCTGAGCTGCATCAGCACACATCTCCCTATTGCAACCTCCCCCAGTCCCTTTGCAAATGGCTGGAGAAACAGCCAGTAATTTGAAAGAGGAAAGGGCTTAAAAATGCTTAAAAAATCAGAACGACAAAAAGCCAAGATTTTTGCAGTTTTGGAGCCATATCACATAGTGTAATAATGTCTGTGTAACCCTCCTGTGGTGATAACATCCCAACACAGTCTGTTGGTGTTTTTAAGCAAGATGGCTGAGCCAACCCAATACACCACTGCTACCAAAATGTGCAATTCCATTTCCTCTTCCTTTTCTCTGGAGGAAGCTCTAGTATCCAACTGGCTCTTCACTGAGCTGACTTTGTTCATCAAAGCCATAAAAGGAACAAAACACACCTAAAATGACATGTTAATCCATTAAAACAGCCCACTGAAGGAGCAGAGGAGCACCAGAGTTTGCCACAGACATGGTGGATGTGGGGAGAAGGGGACGAAAGCTTCTCCTCTCCTGCCTGCCCACCGCCTCCAAATGTGCCCACCAGAGTCTAATACTCAGGGAACACTGTAACAACCACCTCCCCCAGCCGAGGAGAACAAAAGAGGGTAGAGAAGACACAATGCACTCACATGCTTTCTTGTCCCATCTATCTTCAGAAGCAGATGGCAGGACGTTTTTCTCATGCTCTCTTAGAACAGGCAGCTGTGCAATTAGGAGGTTGCTTTTTCTGCAGAGCAGCTTCAAGTTGAAGTCCTAAAAACTGCAGGAGCACCCCCTGCAAGGCTGTTCATATTGGCTACTCTTGCAGCAGGAGAGAGATACTCTGCCTTATCTTCTGGTCATCTGTGGACAGAAGAGAGACATCTCATAGGTGCCAGTTGCTTTTACTACAGAAACTGCAATGAAATCACAGCACATGAAAGCTGAGGATCTGAACCCGATTTAGTCAGTTCTCCTGAAGCAACAATGCTGGTGAGACCACGCAGTACGTGCCTGTATTTCTATCCATTTTTCTTATTACTTTTTTTTAACCACTTCCAATGACATTTAGGCAACAGACAGAAGTCTCAGGGATGTAAAGTTCCCACAACCTCTGGCTAGCAAGAAAAGACAGTGTGGCTATTAATCAAAGGAAGGGCTGAAGAGTGAACTAACCATTGTTAGACACAGCTGAGGCCACAGGAAAGCTCAACCTCAAAATACAAATGCAAAAATGAGGGTTCATTGGTTCTACTGACCCCGCAGAACCAGCATCAATGTAAGTCTTCATAGAGGCTGACTACCACAGAATCACAGAATATTCATGGTTGGAAGGGACTATACAAAGCTTTCTGCAATATAAGTCAGCTTTTCAGCTCTAAAAAGTTTAGTTCCCTGCATACACGGGCAAATAAAGTAATAAATTATAATGTTGTTCACCATTGCAGACAGGTTTTTCTTTTCCTTTTAAGACATATGAATAAAATAACTCACAGATAAAAGACAAAAGCTTTATCTCAATTGAGTTTTTATAGATCCCCCAGGATTCATACAAAATTATAGCAAAATCCAAGCATAAATCTCAGGTTTTGGCTGCCTGGTACTTAACACATAGTTTTTTGTTAACAAACTTGCTGGATTTATCAACACCGTGGTCACCCTGTCTTTCCAGTTTACTCGCTGCCTTTTGGAAAATATTTTAAAATCAATGTGAAGGCATGGGAGTAAAAATGTAACAATGCAACAAACTTATTAGGTCACCACATCCATCTACGTGACAGACCAGGACAGTTCTCTGTGACAGTTCCACCCAGCTGAGTTTTAGCAGTCTTAGGCAATTGGACAACTAGCACTTTCCCTTACATTATAATTTTTTCAGACCGTATGTTGTGTGCTTCGTTTCATTAATTCAACCATATTTTTTCCTCTTCCTTTTAAATAAAGATTGCAGCACTCACATGTCAGGCTGAAGAAGACATTATTCTAGCAGTAACATCTAACATCTGTTTTTGGCAGGCACTATGGGCAGTTGGCAGCAGCTCTGCAGTTCCCTCCTTATGTAAATGATCATGTGCTGGTGGCTGTCTAAGCTAACATAGCTGGAAGACAAAGGAAGAAAAAGTCTTTTTCCTTTTACTTGATGCTTACCGTTAGCTAGAACATAAGGAGTTTTGCATGTTGAGCAGACAGCCTCATTTTCACTGTATGTGGGCCAGATCTGGCTTCAGGGGAACCAAAGAGAGCCCCGTGCAAGCAGGAATAGTCACTAAAATATTTATCAAAGAGAAATGATTTTTAGAGTCTTATTTATGCACGGATTTATTTACTGGAAACAAGGAATGCTAGGGGATGCTGCCTGACACGGGGCAGGGAAGAAATTATGATTTGCACCCTCCAGTCCACACAGCAGATGCGTCAAACTTATCCAAGGCTGGAATGCATTTCTAAAAGGTAGGTTCATTGGATGCACAGTGATTGTTCAGACCTTTTATTTTAATATGCCTGTAAAAGATAGCAAATACAGAGCCCCACTTACTGCGAAAATCTGGCCTTTGCTGGGCATTGTGTACATTATTTACAACTGTCACTCTCATTTTGTGTGTTAACCACTTGATATATAGATTAAAACCAGGACAACTGGAGAAATTCTGCCCCGTATTTACAAGACAAAGAAGAGGGTCCTTCAGCTTAGCTCGGTAGATCCCTGACATGCAGCCTGTGAGATCTCGGAACTTTTAGCTCCTGCAGGGATACCGTTTCTGAAGATACCACTTCTATGGGGTGTTTTGGAGATTCTCATAATGCCTCTGCTCCCAGCTGTTGGGATAGTACTGCCCAGCCTTAATTCAACAGGAATTTTCTCACTGGCTGCAGTGAAAGCATGAGACTAAAGGGACTACCAGGACAACCGCACAATGCAATTGTAAATGATGTCTTCAGCTCCAAGGAGCGGGTGTTGGCCTGAGAGCACAGTTTCAAGTTAATTAGCCCAAAGTGTTCTGAGATGATACTTCCATGGTCCTGCCTTCCCCTCTCTCCTGCTGCATCCTACCACCTTGTATTTCTGTACCTGCACTGGCACTTCTTCAGGTGCATTTTAAGCTGGGGCAGGTAGCCCAACTGGCCAAACATCGATTCTACAAGAAACAGCCTGAGCAGAGCTCTGTGCTAATGTACAGTGCTGCTGGTCCTTAAGTCATTTCAGCAGCTCACCCCTCTGACCTCAGACCTGCATTGTGCCACGCTGATAGACTTTATGTATATTGAGGAATGATTGAGAAGGCTTCTGGACCACCACTTTGCAGCTTCAGATTCTGGCTAAATTACCTCAAATCAAGACTGTGCTGTCAGTTACAGATGTTTTTCCCAGCATAGTGCCTCGCCATCACCAAAAGACCTCAAAGCTGTTACAACCATGGCTCTGGGTAGCTATGTATAACTGCTGCCAGGCAGTCCAGCCGATCTTGTTTTAAGTAAAAAACCACAATCCTACTGTTTGATATCTATGTGACATAAACAACTGTATGAGAGGCCAGTTGTGATGCTATGTAGTAGTAAAAGCCCCAAAAGAAAAAGAAGACAATGGAGCTTGAAATAGTGGGTGAAGATCTGTTTAGATTTCAGTCTTCCTATGATGCTGCTCTTTGTAAAATCTGGGAGAGTTCACACTTCACCATGTTCATACCCAAAAATTAATCTAATGATTAAAAAGACAAACTTGACATAGCTTTAGAGTTGAGGTCTGAGTTCTCTTTTTGACCCAGTTCTAATCTAATACTTTCCACCCCAAGTATTCCACAAAGCAGGAAACAGAGGGGTTTTGGCCAAATGGTCAAATCTAAGAGATGCAGCTGCTGAGCATGCTCTGTTCCCTCAAACTTCACCAGTACAGTAAGAATACCCACCCACTCGTAGGACTGGCCTTTAACCTGTTTGCAGCAATTACTTCACCTTCTCAGTAAAATGCTGCTAATATCTCTGTTTTCTTCAGGGACGTTAGAAAGCTGTTGCTGTGTGTGCATTGGAAAAGCCTGGGCATTTCACTGGGAACTTTTTCTGCGTGTTTACACCAATCTTTCTATCTTAATGCCATCTTAAACTATTCTGAACAATGGTGGGGACATGCTGTGCATACTGCTGCGAGAAAAGAGAAAAGAATGAGCAGAAGGACAGTAGGAAGCTGAATGGTGTGTGAAAACGAGAATATGACTAAGTGACTTATCATTCAAATTGCCTTTCACCAAATGTGTGTAATCAATTCCAGCGCAGTAGGGACGGTTAACATTACAAAGGCTCTAATCATGGATTTGTCCAATATCTTTCCCGAGAAGTAGCCTCAGATGCCTGAAAAGCATATGCATGAATATAGCGACAAAAGCTTGAGGTTGGACCACTTTGCCTTTATAAAATGATTTGTATTCCAGATTTTATGTGTCCCTGCCGTAGTGATTTTATTCTCAGGGAGCGAGTGACTTCTCAGTACTTGCAAAACTATGCCTACAAATTTTCCTGAAGCCAGTATTTTGCAACAATGAAGATAACAGTACTAAAAGAATTTATTGCTTTTGAGAACGTAAAACAATTATAGAATGTAAAACAATAACACTCACAAGTATGCCTCACAAAGCAATAAAACTGTATTTGGAAAAGTCACCAGGAAAATGATCTATTGCTTTCCAAATTAATTCAGGTCCTCTGAAAGCACAGAAGGCAATCACTTTAGATTTCTCAGTAAAGGGGAAAATCCCTGTATCCCAAGTTGCACTAAAAATGGTAAGACAAACATTTGTGGCCCTTGTATTCAATTTAACAGGGCCAGAAGGTCTGTGAGATCCTCCCCAGAACCAGCCTAAAATACATTAAATCGGCAACTTTTATTCATTTATCATTTTATAATTATGCATTCTCCCTTTTATGAAATTTTGTGCTCCCTCAGAAATCCAATTCTCCATTACTTGTTTCAGCAGAAAAATTCCCACCAGCTCTAGTTCGCATCCAGAAATCACAAACCATCTCTGAATCTCTAAAATAGGAAGCTTTTTCTGTAATTTCTAATTAAATGTATTTGCATTTCTATCTTGAACTGGAATACTGGAGAAAAAAGTCTCGGGGACATCTGATCTGTCCTGGCTTGTGCCAAACAAGGAGAAGGTCTATGTGAGCCTTCAGCTTGCATATAAAATAGTCTATAGGAATGAAAGGTATTTAGGAAATATGCTATTTTTCTGAAAAAATGAAATATAGTGGCTCTGAGCACTGAACAACTATAGGTATTTGGTAACGATCTAGAAAATTTCCTTTTAAATTAATGGAATTTTTCCCTATTTATCACACTACAAAGCAACATCACAACTTGGCCTAATTTCTGAAGTTACTTCCAGTACTCATTGCAGAGGGAAAAATCTGTCATTACAGCTCTCTTAAATGAACTCAATATAATTACATCACAACCTTAATAGCATGTGTCTCAATAATTTTCAAGATTAGTGAAAAACATGGACACAAAAAAAGAAACCTGAGCTTCCTTATGTAACCCTTCTATTGCCATTTTTTCTATTGTCATAAGTAGCTGCTTTTCGTTGGTGGACTACAAAAGAAACCTCTTTAGACAGCTTTCTGTTGACTACCTCTTTTATCTGTAAATGCTTTCAGTGACTTGTTCATGCATCTTTTTTTTTTTCTCCAAGCAAAATAATCTTCTATAGCCCCAGTGAACCTGACAGTGAAAAGCACTAAAGTTGGACTATGCAGGGTCGTATCACAGCTTACTGAGAAACACAGGGCCACCAAAAGGAGATAACTGTAGACAGCACAAGGGCTTCTTCTTCAGTCCTGCCTCAAGGTAGCATCTCATGAGTACCCACTTTCCATTTCAGTAATCCATCTTTGTATAATATACTTATTGTTTATGGCCATCAAGTAAGGCAGGCAGCCCTCATCCCATTACTATTTTAGCTTCGGGGTAAGGCTTATTTTTCTTATCTACAAAGAGGATATTAAGGAGTGGAATACATACACATAGTCCTCCATAGGTTTATTGTGTTCAGCCTACTACCCTGTCAATCATGCCATTTTTGTTTTGTTATCACTTTTCTTAGTTTAGTGCCATAACCTCAGGCTCTGATCTCATCAGATCTCACAAGCTAAATAGGGTCAGGCCAGGTCGGTATTCAGATGGGAAACTTCCAAGAAAACTTGAATGTTTGGAGGAAGGAGTACTTTTCCCCCCATGCTGTATTTTTCAGTCTCAGTCAGTACCCAGCAGTACTGAATCAGCACCTAAGTTAGAAAGTTACAATAAAAGATTTCAAGACAATTTCCATGTTGACAGACTTCATGTCTGGAGTGAAACCCAGCTTGAGGACACTCAGTCTAAACCAACAACTAGTATTTCAGTGAGATAGTTCATTTTTCGCTTACCCTACAAGTCTGCGGTTGCCTTCATTTCCTGTCTGCAGATCTTTCTGCCAATACTGTATTTTTCCCTTCATTGATAATGCTCACTGAGAGCTCCTAGCTCTGTCCCAATATCACCCTTTCTTCTTCTCTAGGTCTACTGTAACTCCTACTGCCACAGGATCAGATTTGTCTTACAATTACCCTAGCAATTATTGCCTCCCTCTCAGGACACTGGCATTTCACTACATTTACTATACATACTCTTATTCCAGTAGCGTATTTTGCTTCTCATTTTATGTCATTAACTGGTGTTCTGTTACTCTAAGCTGCTAAAAGGTTTCTGACCCATTTCTGAGTTGGCTAGATTTATGTGGCAAATAAAATAATTTCCACAGAAGTAATTGTTAAACTAAATTGAGACCCTTCTGAATGGAAGTTAATTACTCTAGTTATTAGTTTAACTGTAGATCTTTTTATCATAGTAGCTTTTTAACCAACTTCATGTTTTATTAGGTTAGGGCACCATCCCATGACAATCTATGGTCAGTTAAACCACCACAAGATAAGCAGGTATGAAGTGACATCGTCTGCCCTCAGTTTTCGTGTCACTCACTGTCTTTCTTTGTCATTCTGAATATTAAGCTCTACATTTCATGTTCCTGGCTATGATCTTTCCACCTCATCAGCACTAATGTTTGTCTTATTATCAAGTAAGGTTTTTCTTTTCTTTTCACCAAATGAGAGCTGTAAGTCAGGAACAATAAGTCAAGCTCCTCATGACTTGCTGAGGAAACTTGTCCAACTCAGTGTGTTTCCCTTAATGCAGTGGATAAGTCAGTTGGCCCTTTATTGATTTCTTTAAAAGCAAAAGCCATTGTTGATAATTTGGAAAGCATATACCTCCTTTATTGACAAAGGGTAGGACTGTCTTCTACATGGGAGTCATGGGAACATTCAGTAAAATATACTTAACCAAGCAAAAGTAACAGAACCTGTGCTTCTGATATCATGACCTGATGCTAGTTATACACGTTATTCTCAGTTTGGATTTTCAAAGGATAAATAGATGCATGAGCACGTTATTTTTATTATTGAAATGTTGCTTTTACTGTAATTATAAGGCAGGAGGCAACATGATCTCCTAACCAATCTCCTAACCAGAGGAGGAAACTGAGAATTGGGATACTTGGGTATTTTTTTCTTGACTGTGCCATAGCTCTCCCTGTTCTCTTGGACAAATCACTGGTTCAGACTGTGACTTCCAGCTTCCAGAACTTCAATTACTCATAAGTAGGTAGTCATAGAGTTGGGGAAACAATGGACTTACAGGCCATGCTCTTAAGCACATCAGCCTCAGCCAACATCATCACAACCTCCTTCATTCAATTACATTTAGACCACCACAAAAGAAGTTGTTACATAGTGACATCATCCACCCTCAGTTTTTATGTCACTTGATACCCCATCTGTAAAATGAGGCTAAATATACTAAACAAATACATGTTGGAAAATCCTTTGCATACCTTCAGTCAAAAATTCTGTGTAACGTAGTTTGGAAGTATATAATATGTCCCTTATAAATAGATATGATGTATTAATATGCTTATTAGCACCTTACTCTTTGGAAGGCATCTCTGACTAAGAATTGGAGAGTGGGGCCAAATGCAGGAGAAAGTGCTCTTTATGTAGGTCTGAATTTGGATCACAGAGATTAAACGATTTGCCAAGGATTGCAAACAATTTTTAGAAAAGAAGCAGGACTGCATTAATTTTTTTTTAAAAGTTCATTCATTGCTTGATTTAGATTCTTTCTCTTGAGTAGACAGTAAAATCATGGTATTAAAATGTTAAATAAATTTAGAAATTTCTGGACATATAAAGAATGAATTGTGAGTCCATAATTTGAAAACAAAGGGGGGGAAACAGACAAAAAGCTTTCTAAAATATTTGCACAGACATTATGCAACATGTGCCTTAAAGAAGCTGCATATGATTAGTTTTCTTAATTCAAGTTTTTTCAGTATATAAATTCTGCTAGAGCAGTTATTTCTTGTTTACATCAAACCTTTGACCCAGTAATGGAACTTTACACAGTGCCACAAACAGAAACAGTACTGAAAGGCATGAAAAGAATGGGTCCGTTGGGATTCATAGTTATTCTAAACAGTTCTATATGTCAGCATGCATCTAAAGTTACCAGTTTTTATCCATTAATAACCACTGACTGTTAAAATGTGTCACAGATTCTGATAGCTTCCACACTGCAAACACACTGCCTTCTTTTGTCAAGAACCACTTTTAGATAAGGGCATGTGGCAGATTACTGTTTCTACTGTTCCTTCCTCGCCATTATGAATCTCAGCATGTAGTCCTCATGCCTTACAGAATTTCACAAGATCCTCCATGTGATGCAAAATTTTCACTTTACATGGACTAAACTACCCCACGACAATTCCCAAGGGACAAACCCTCATCAACTGACAACACTTAAATGTGAGATACAGAATGGAGAAAACTAATACAGCTCCCATCTTATTTTCACAGCTGGACTCTTATGAATTTTTGACCCCAGCGTGTTAGACATTAACAGGACTGATTTTTGATTCAGCGTTTAAGCTTCACTTTGACTTTTTATTCCCACTGCCAGATGATTACTATCTCTGATCACACTATGAAAGTTTACGAGGCACAAATCCCTATAATGTGTAACCTTTATACTGCCTTGATTTACGTTAATCTGATCTACCAACAAATGGACTCATCTGTTTCATTCTGACAAAGTTGATTTATGTTGACATGTTGACTTTTGTACTTTCCAATGCTGCATTCCCTTTATTAGGTTTCTGACTTTGTGTCAGCTAGACAGGGCAGCCTTTCCTGCATTTTTTTTACCCATCTGGGAGATATTTCAGTGCTTCTAAAAATTAGGATGCTGAACTATAAACTCAATAGATTTGTTATTAGTGTGGACAGTACAATAAGGCCCCTTTTAACTTCCTAAGATTTCAGTGGTTTGGTTTCCTGCTCACCTTGGTTGATGTAAATCATTAATAATGCAAGTAAAATTATTTAAAATACAGTAGTGTAAAAGCAGAAATTTAGAAATAATTGATGCCTAATTATTTTAGAACATTTAGTGTGAATGTTGGTACTGAGTGGTACCAGATTAGAAAGAACAGCTTTGCACTCTGTTCAACGCCTGCATTTGCCAGGACAGGAATCCCAGCCTCCAGCAGAAAGCCATGCTTTGTGACCTGATTCCCCTCCTTCAGGAAGGAGAAACATCTGAGCCAAGGCTCTCACCGGGGAGATCATACTCTGATAATAATCCCAGTGGAGTAGAAAAGGTTCATAACAGAACAGCAGAGGTCTGTGCTCTGATATCATTAATGCAGCATCAGGATTGTGTGGCCAGGCCTCTCACGATGGAAAAGGATGAGGCAAAATACCAGAAAGGTATATGCATTTTCACATAGAAGTGAGGTAAAGAACAGCTAAAAATACTTTAGTGAGACAAAGACTTCATGAAAGCTTCTATTCCTGCTAGCAAAGCGAGATGCATTTCTCTACAACTGAGTGATGGAGAGAAGTACAGAGAAACCCAGCTGTTTGTGCACTGTGTTGATGGCATCAAAAGGAGTATTTTAATTTTTAAGAACTTTGAAGTAACATACAAGGAAAAGATAGTATGCATTTTTCAGGCATAACCAAAACAGGCTTTGAATGAGATTTTGTAATACTGTGGTCTGGAAAGCAGCTCGACAGATCATCAAGGCCAATGCAATTAAACCAGAGGTTGAGCTCCAAGACCTCACCTGATATGTGAGCATTTGCCCCACAGAAGCAGATTAGAGCCAGTCCAAGTAACCTCCCTGAAACTCATTTTGTGTGGACATTGAATCCTTAGCTCCATCCATTTTGCTCTTTAATCCCAATTCTATTATGTCCCACTAGTTCCTGACACAGGGAGAGGCAGAGCATATCCCTTTGCCTTAGAGGTACTGAAATTATGGATTTTTGGTTCAATGATCAAATCAAGAATTGTCATAAAATAAAGTAAAATTTTGATCTGGAACAAACTGACATGATGCAATTTATTTGTAGCTTACGTAACCATTTTTAATCTGCCTGTATAAGAATAATAGATGATGGAATGGAGGAGGAGGAAAAAGCCTGTTGAAAATAGTTTTGCATCCTCTTTCTCCTTTTTCTTTTTTTATTAAATACTGTTTGCTTTAAAAATGTTACTATTCTTAGTACTCTGCTATTTTCACTCACGTTTCTCTTCTAACTTTACTATTTCAGTGATGCTTTCTTCCCATATTAAGGGATTTTTTGAAATTTTTCAAAATTTGTAGAAAGAAGCAGCTTGGGGAGGATCACAGGAGGGAGGTTTCAAAATTACTCTGCGAGGGTGGCCCAACTGTGCCCTGTAACGTCACCCACCTTTCTCATTTTAAAATCGAGGAAAAGACCAAAAGGCGAGGACACAGGCAAGGCAAGGACATGCAGAAGTGGCTGTGATCCTGAGGCCAAGCGTGCCATCTAGTGTTGGATATCGTTTGTCGAAAGGGAAGCGCTAATTAATCTCCGCAATGTTTACGATACTTGTAATGTATCCTTCATCACTTATTAGACAGTCTACTGATACCACACTTGGGTATTAAATGTAAGGCTCAATAATAAGAATAAATTTTCACTTCCATGATATTTGGACAGTATGTGTGAACAATTTGTGAACATCTTTTGTTCGAAAGCTGCCAATAGACATCCGGTAATGAGCATATCCAAAGAGTAATGAGTCTTCTGCAGAAACAGAGCTGCCCAACATCACAATAAAATACCTTGAATATACTGTGGACATTGCAATGATGACTTATTTCAGTAAACTGCTGGAACTGATAGCCCAGCTTGCTGTGCAACAGATTGTAACAACATACTTTTCCTGAAACTCCAGTAAGGAGGACAATATAACCCATTTACCACCCTCATACAAGAGCAAAATAGGTAAGGAAAGCGGAAACCATGCAGACTGCCATTTTTTGTTCTTTTGGTTCTTGTCAGCTACTCCATATTCAGTGATGAGGTATCAGCAGCAACACAAATATCGACAGCCAAACCCACAGCACCACTTCCACTTCATTCTGGCAGTTCTCTTTGCACAAATACTCTGTCATCACTGAGGAGCATATACTGCTAGCATGTTACCATAAAGTTCTTCTAAGCAATTGCTAGAACCTCTTATGGCACTGTAAGGGCAAGTATGAACACCTGAAATTTGGTACATTCCCACAAATATCAACATGTAAATTCTTTAGGGTAAGGTGTTATTGTTTCTTCGGTTGTTCCGTTTCAGAGCTCTCAAATAAAAATGCCAAAAAACATCGTGGGTGAGCAGGGTTGGAGGCAAGAAGTTGTATGGCAGTGAGAGAGATGTAAAAAAGACTGCCTGTGAAAAAATCTACAGAAATACTTATTTTAAGCATCTCTCATATTCTTGATGTATTGCTAAATTTAAGGCTGATGTGAACGCAGGCACTACACTGGTGGGCAGAGTAAGGGGAGGAAAAGGAAGGTAATTCAGAGATACTGAGTCACACTTCCCCTGTTTGTTTAGTGCGATAAACCAGCACTGTTATTAACTGCAAAGTGACTTCATGATACGTCTTCTCCCATGTAACTTAGATTGTTGCCAAAAAAAGTCCCTCAGCTTGCCCTCCCGTGGTGCCGTGCTCTCACCACTTTCCTCATGTCAGGTCCAGCAATCCTGCAGCATCAGATTTTGCCAGGTCAGTGAGTTGATCCCACTGAAAATTAACTGGAGGGGAAAAAAAAAGATTTCTCTCAGACAGGCACCAAAAATGAGACCCTGCAGCAGATACTGGGGCAGGAACAGCAGTCTGATCATGCAAGGAAATCACCCCTTTTAGCAGCAGCCCACAGTTCAACTGGTTTAAGAACCACTGAAGCCACACCCAAGACCGCGGTACTACAGACCGAAGTATTCACCGACAGGCATGACGTATAGCCCCTCAAGAACTGTAAAATATCAAGGCAGGGGACTAAAGTTTATTTTGACACATCAGTACTAAAATTAGAATTATCTATAGTACAGAGAAAGTGGTATTTTTAAAACCTTAAGCTACATCCTTTGAAGAAAAAAGCATGCTTCTTTACATTAAGATCAAATCAAAAAACAAAATGTCTGTTTCTTCTCAACACACATATTTTAAATTTTGTTATGTGCCTAAATGTTTCCTTGGTTGTAAAAATGCATAGAATATTGAGAACATGGACAAATAGAAGCTTTCTTCAGTGAGGTTCAATGTTGCTCATAAATAATCACTCAAGACTCTGTGTCTGAAACTGAAAGCAAGCAGAAACATTGGGAGACATTGAATTTGCAGTGACTTTCTCTGATTTAAAGAGAACATCCCTCCATACAGCTTGGTAAGCACCCACACTAACAAGTCTCATTATCCTTCAGGAACAGGTTGGGATCACAAATCACTGCCTGAGTAGGCTGGAAGTTTCTGTGTATCCTTTTCCCAGCAGTGATCCAGTCTGGAGTTGTAGTAAGCTTGTGTGCCAAGGTCAAGTAGGCAACGCACAGCAATTTGTAATGTTCCTCCCAGCAACTATTTTTGAAGCACGTTACAGCAGGACAACTCTGAGAGCAGCACAGCTCCTGTAGGAAGAAGTATTTCAGACTTTGATGTGCAGCAAAGATATAGGAGAAATATCATATCGTTTCTCAATTTCATCACCGATGATCACAGTGGTAATTCAAAGACCAAACCGAGGACTCATTTGCACTGAATATTAATGTAGGTGTAACACATAAAAAAACTGGCAGGAATAGTTTTCAGAACAATGCATCTGCCAGCCACAATCTTTGAAACAAATCCAAGTCTAACGGAGCAGCTTCTTTCCCTTTCTTGTAAAAGGGACTCAATATGATCAGCTACATCTTCTCAAAAGAAAACATTTGGACTCTTTTCTTTTATAGACTTTGATCCAACGTCAGAATGGCAGTGATTTCAGTGGAGGTACGCTCTTAAATAAGGCACGGGCATTTAACTGCCTTTGATGGTAGGTGTTGGCTTTTGTGAAGGGACTTACTTGACAATCTGAAGACGAAAGCCTCTTTTCATGCCAAAAATAGAATAAATGCACCATTTTGGAAAACTGCTTGCATGGCCCTGCCAGCTTGCCTTGACATTTTGGTGCAGGAATCACCTTGAGTTTCACGAAGCAGCTATTTCCCATGTCGTTCGGCTCCTTATCTCTGCTAAAAAAGGCTAGTGCAGGTGCTTAAATTATAGCAGGGGGATATTGCTTCAGATCTCATGGTCTGCTGGACAGGAAACAGGCTGGTCAACCAGTTGTTAATTATCAACAGTCACTGTCAGCTTATAACCTGATCCTGCACAGATGTAATTCCACTGGAGTACATGGAGTTCTGCAAGCAGAACACTTGACCTGAAGACTGACTTCATCAATGGTTTTAAAGTAGTCTAGTATCAGCCTTCTGAGTCATTCAATCCACGCACAAAAATCTGTTTTTAACCCAAAGAAACTACGGAACTAAACCTGCTTAAAATTTCAATTTTCACGTGAACATACATGTTCAAAACCTACAATGTTAAAACGTGCAATTTTGACGGTAAAACAGTGAGAATTAAATCGCTGTATTTAAGCATCCTTTTGGCAAAACAAGACACCTTTTCCTGTCAATATCCTTTCTCTCTCTTGTTATATTTTGGTGGAAGAATCCTTCATGTCCTCTCCATTACTTTCATGCTTAATGGCATTGCAATGAAAGAAATGACACCTTACAGAATTAGGACCCAGACTAGCATCCCTTGGAGGCTGAGTTTTAGATCATTATTTCTGCTGACACTGTGCAGCTGTTGCAGAGGGGTTTTTTCCTAGGAGCAACTTCGGGTGTTTTTTAATCTTTTTTTTTTCTTTTTTTTTTTTTTTTTCACCACAGAAGTCTTTAGCGGGAAGAGGAAGGCACGGCTTGTTGGATCAGTGATATAACACCAGCTGACAGGTGGGTTTCAGGGAACTCTCTGGGGCCATGGCCTCTTTAGTGGTTTTACCACTCTAAACTCAATTACAGTGGAGTTTCACGCTCCACAGCAAACTCCAGTCCTTTTTTGATAAAAACTCTACAAAGTAAATAAGTCATGATGATGATATGGGTCTACCATTTAATATTCATTGAAGTACATATGTTTGAAAATTGGAAGCAGAGTTTAATCCATTTTCATATTTATATCAACATGAAGCTTTAAAAAGGATATCTTTCCTTTTCTCGGAGAATCTTGACAATTTCTGCTCTGACAAGATAAATAAAGATGTACAAAACTCTCTTTGAATATAAGGAGAAGACCCAAGGAGATTTATAATGCAAATCTTAAAGTATATATCCCAAATCTACTCACTTTCAAGAGGCAGCACGTCTCCCTTCTGTGTGATTTTCAGTTTGATTGAAATGACATGCAACACTTTAAAGGATCCATAATTCTTGATGCTGTGTGCATAATTTGATCACAGTCTACTTATACCTTACTGCACAGTGCACTGATAGTATAACAGGTAATGTATTTTATAAAGGGACTTTTAAATTTAAGACCAATTTCTTCTCTCATTTAGATATTAGCTTGAAGTAACTTTTCTGTCTTTAATACATTTAAAGTTATAGCAATCATCAGAATTTGGTTGTGTATAGCTATGACAGTTAAATCAAAACATACAAAATGAAGAGTCTATATGAGAACTATATAGAAAACTGACAAAATAAACAACACATTGGTCTCAAATCACTTAAAAAATTCTAATGTACAAAAAGCACCTCATATAGCATTAAGTTTAATCATTATTTTATAACATCAGATAGGTTTTCCTGCCCATGTTTATGCACTTCCAAGAGAAATTAAAGGGAAGATGTAGCAGTTTTCTTTGTCTGAGCATTTTATTTCAGACCACTGAAAGATAAATGAAGCTGGTGAAAAAAGAGTTAACATAATGATGTCGTCTTTTATTTGACTGAATGTTTAAGCATGGTGCTACGGCTGATGGCACCTTGTTTAATAATGCAGTATAGAGCTTCCTAAGGGGACAGGGCTTGATCTGAAAACTGAATATGGTGCACTCTAAATTCTCTTCCCTGAGGAAGGCTGACTAACTGATAAGTGCCATGAGCTAGCGCAGGGACTGATTCTGTCAAATCAAGCTCAAATGGAAGGCACAATGTAGACTCTTCTCAAGTCTTAGTGAAGTAATTTGAGCAGACATTTGTGACATTAGACAGTGCATCAACTATGGAATGCTGTAAAAGTTCACTGTCTTACTACAAGGTGGTCTTTAGATGACAGGATAAAGAAATCAGTGCAAATTTGTTAATGTAACAACTTGGAAAAGCATGCTAAAAATGTCACTCTATTGGGATATGTGATAAAATGTATAGGGAAGTGACTGCCAGTTGGGTTTCCTTGCGAATCCCTCATTAGAACTCATGTAAAAGGCACAAAAATAGGGAAAGGCAATAAATACAAAATTTGTATTAGTTGCTATCAGCTAAGCTTGTGTTTCTCCTGAGCTAAAAAATTCCAATTGACAGCTGAGGCAAGCAAGAAAATCCATTGTTCAGCTGTTTATTTCTCACTTTGGGATTATATAGTGATTTTTTTAGTTAAGTAAGTCATTCACTTCAAAATTCCAGTACTGAAGTCCTTGAACATCTTGTCTAAATGAGGACTGAAGAACAACAGTCGTGAAAGTCACGAAGAAAATTGTACAGGTTAAGAGGGAGATAAAACCTGTTAATCAGACATTAATAATATGATAGCATGCAGGGACTAACTTTTAGCAAAACAGTAAGAAAGACTGGAAACAAATGGAAATTCCTCAATGAATAGAATGGTAAATGGCATTTAAAAATTAATTTTTCACTGGTCATTCATGTTTGCCTAACCTTGTTTTCCTCTTCAAGTAAACAATGGATTCTGGTTGAAAGAAATGAGGAAAATCTCTGCCAGGTTTGTAGTGAAAAAATTTGACAAATTGCTATCTGGGAAAATTTACGATTAATCTCATAAAAGACAACATAATACATAATGAACCGATCAAAGAGGAGATAAAAGCCAACAATGTTGAAAATTAAGCATTTCAAGTTGAAGAGAGGTTACTAGTGGGTATCTTCCAGGATAATTTTTAAAACAACCTTTGGCAAAAGTTCTGTGACCTTAACAGAGAAATGACAGTGTGCTGGTAAGTCGGGTTGACAATGCTCAGCTAAAAGCTACTGCAGTACCAGAGTCAGCATGACTCAGAAAAAGACCTGATGACTGGAATAATAAAACTGTGAAAAAATGGTGCATCACAAAATGCAAGATTGAGCATTTGGACACTAATAACAAAATCTTTGTTATAAGCTGGGAATCCATCAGCTGGATAAAGAGAAATATTCTGGTGTAATGAGTGATCGCAGGAGGAGTTTCAGATGACAATCTGATGCCAGCGTGAGAAAGGCATGATACCAAGCTGATATCAGATAAGATTTTTCTGTTGAAGAACTACTAATATCATTGTGCAACACAGCTGGTGAGACCCTACCTGGAAGCTTTAGGTGATACTTTATTATGAAGCTTTCAGATCGCCTGGTTCAGGAAAGAACTCAGACTGGACCAGTCCTGCAAGAAGAGGCTATTTGATGAGATAACATGAGAAGAGAGTGACTTGTTGAGGCTATTTAACCACCATGACAGGCAAATAAATGACTAGCTCTATGCAAGCCGAAGGGCTGCTGGAGGAAGCTCCCATGGCAATCCAGTCCTGGAACACAGCTTCTCATCCGAGCAGTGGAAGAAAAAGGGCTGCTCCCCAGCACGATGAATTTTCACAAGGTCAGGAAAAGAGTTACATCATGTGGTACGTGAGGTTGTGTTTGATATGGAGACCTAGGAGGTCCATTGCTTACATTACCTTGGCTGTACAGAGCTCTATAACACCATTTTTATCAGTAGTATGCTCAAAGGTAAAATTTAGGCCAGTATCTCCAGAGTGTCCTCAGTCCAAAATACTATACGAGTAAATACGTTAATAAAATTGTATTAATGGACCATGAGGAGAATTTTCAAAGGCATTCAGCACCTGTAGAACTTTACAACCACTGATATTAATGGCATTAAATAAAAAAAAAACACCCACCACTTGAAAGAGGGTTTCTCAGCCACCTTGTTCTGCAGAGACAAAGAGCCAAGCAAACGCCCAGTGCAGGTGCCACTGACAACTTTAATAACAAACTCATATTCAAGCTTTAAATATTGGAATTCTACATCTTTGGCGTGCAAAAATGTCTGGTTTTCACCACTCTGGTGATCCTGACCACTTTTAATCCAGGGAAGAGTCAGTAAATCATACAGCCTTCTAGATCTATACTAAATCTAGCCTTTCCATTTATAGTAGGTATTACCTGACTGCAGAGCCATGTGTGTACAGATACACTGAGAGGTGGGGAGAGAGGCTGAGGGAGCAATGATCATTAAAAAAAAAAAAAAAAAAATCATTAAAAGTCTAACTCAAAGTACCTACAAGTAGCAATCCTCATAAATGGTAAACTGGGATGTGATAGTTTAATCAATATAGATAGCAAGTCACATGAGAAAAGGAAATCTTTGTTTCTGTATTGTATTGCAGAATAGTTACTAATAGATATTTCATAAATTAATGGAATACATATACACTGATTACAGTAATTTTATTTTGTAAAAACAGTTCAACTACACAGTACTCAAGCTTTCCATAGATTCACCAAACAGTATGATTAGATTAGCCTGGCTAATCTTTTGAAGGGAGTTGCCCTACAAAACCTTTAAATCATTATTTTCAGAATAAGCATTTACATGAAAATTGATGGAGTTTTCATTGCACTCAAAGCCTTCCCATCACTAAGTCTTAAGGGACAAATAATGAAATCCAATAGCCTTCAAAAAAACCACCAAAACTCTTCTATCAAGCAGTTAACACCTGAAAAACACTTTCATTAAATAACTTTATTATAGGGCTCAAACTCTGCTGCTTAGCTTTTACCTAAATACATTCCTCTTTTTCCACCATCAGCCCAATGGAACTGAGTCCTGTCCAGCCAGACCAGAGCATCCTCAGCAATGGCTTAATTAAGAAGTGAAGGGAAAAAGCCCACAAGCAGTTGTCTAGTTAAGCAGGAAAAGAAAATTGCAGTACTCTTCAATTAGAGAAACAATAAGGGGGAAAGAAGACATTCTGATTTTTCAGGGACTCCAGTGGTCTCTCTGTGAAGTAATATGATCCAGGTTTTATCTCACACCTTGAAGTTCTGGAGTAGGATTCACTGGAACTGGTTTCACTGATTCATGGTTAGCATCTGTACTGCAAGCCTCACTAGCATTTGCAGCATGGTCTTAATATGAAAATAATAAAATAGTCCTCAGAGGCGTAATATATAAGCACGTAACATCTCCTACCCCTGAAAAGCTGACAGACCAACTAATTACATTGACACAGAGCTGTTTTTAAGACCACCGATAGACACGAGATTCAAATAAATCAAAATTGATTGTAAACAGACCCCTGCTTTCTGTTGTCTTTAATTCATTTACTTCATTCTGTTAATTCCTTGAGACACAACATATCAGTGCTAATGCTCAACTCAAAAGCAAGTGTTCAGTTTCAGCTGGAAAATTCTAACTTGCATCTGCAGCAAGGTACTCTAGAGTGCTGCAAAATTAACTGTAAATTACCCTGTTATCTAATTCCACAATTTCCAAGGTAATTATATTTGGAAGCACCTACACGGCAATTGATATTAGCTAGGGTCCCATTTTGGAATTCAATGCGTGATCAGTTTACTGCCAGCTAATTTATTTAACTTAAAAATAAATTGTTAAATAGCTGAAATAAGGAGCATAAAAATCATGAAACAACACTAATTACTAGACCATAAAATGAGTGTGCACTGCATAATGATTTATTGGTAAAGAATAATTTCTCATGTTTGAAGTAATTTATGAATAAATTATACGTGAAATTGTACTTTGTTGTTTTGCTGCAAAGGAGGATGTCCCATGGAGAATGGGCAGGATTCTAAATGGACAAGTCTATAAATACTAAGTGATACTAGACATGGAAAGCTTGAATCAAATTTTTCTACAATAAGGACATAAGGCAGTGTACCTTTTACAGAGAAGGTGCAAATTTTACACTGATATTTAACCATGCCAGATACTTTTACTAAGGGTTGCTTCAGTTCTGACCTATTTTAATACCCACTCTTACATCTTCTATAGCTCATCTCGGATCTTTTGGTATGTTGCAGCAGCTCTGTAGTACTGTCAATAAACTCCATCAAGACTTTATTCCACAACTGGCTGAAGCAGAAGCCAAGAAATCAAGATGGCTAGTAAAATCAAGTTAGAAAAATACCGACTCTGTTTAAAGCCAAAGAAAATTCCCATTATTGTAAAGATCCATCAGCTTTGATTAGCTTTCTCACACCCATGGAGAGGAGTTTAGATCAAACTTTGGATGCGCTGATGGGCTACAGTTATAATGGAGTCCAGTGTGTGGTTATTACTGCTTACTATTCATCAAGACTGCAAAGTCTTTTAACATCTCATGCAATGTCTCTCCTTTGGCTTTTTACTTACGAAAAGACTTTTCCTTTTGCACTAGTAAAACCAATTATCTGCAGCAACAGGGAGAACTTTTCTATATCTTTCTATTTGTAATATTGTGTTGGATGTATAAGGATATTGACGTTTAAAAATATTTTTCTGCCCATTTAAAAAAATGTTTCTAAATGCATGTCTAGAAAATTTGGAATGAACTTATCATCAAAACATAAAATGTTCACCATTTATCTTAGAAAGTAATCTAAAAGTTATGTTCACATACAATTGTACATTATTACAAATTATATGGGTCATAATATCTAATGCACCTCATTATGATATTCACAACAGCCCTTTCCAGATAATCTGAAGTGATTTCCTTTGAAATCCCGAACATCCTTCTAGACCACCACTCATCTTCCAAGGAAAAAGAGTGCAGAAGTGATGACAGCATCATAGAATTTTTTCCTTACACTTTCAACAGTTTGATAATGTAGTGTTTGATAATGTAGTGTTTGATAAGGTAGTGTTTGATAAGGTAGTGTTATTTTCTTTCATTGAAAGAAAATGGAAGTATGCCAAAGTAATGCCAGTGGCTACCCTTGGGGCATTTGGCTTTAATATCTCTATGTCTCAGTTTTCCTATTTTAAAAAAACGTTCATAATATTCATTCACACCAGTAGGGTGTTGTAAAACTAAATTTATTATTGTTTGTAAAATGCTTTTAGAGCATCCACCTGGAAGAATGATAGAGATGCAAAACAGAACCTCTTGTAGCTATTATTCTCAGACAATTTCTGTTGAATTTATATAAAAGGAACACGGATTATTCTCAGACAATTATTCTCAAACAATTTGTGTTGAATTTATATAAAATGGAATACTATTTTTTAAACAATATAAAGAAAACTTGGCCCTTAATCATTAAAATAGTACAATGCCCTAATTTTTTTTGCAAATAAACAATAATAAAATTAAAAGAAAAATACATCAGATACACTCAGTGTCTTTTAAAGATGCAGACGCACTGAACATCTACGTCATACTGGTATCTGTTACACGAGCTCAGGCCCACAGTCATCCTTGCCTCTTTCTGTCAGTAAAACATGTACAAAGCTTTCTAAGTGTGTGGTTGCTTTTGATATGCAACTTTCAGCTAAGGAGAACTACAAGACACTGCCCACTATTTTTTATTTCTGGTACTTGTCTGTGAATCCTGTCAAATTCACACTTTAAAAGGAGCATCTTAACATAGTTTTCAGAGCATAAGGAGACCATCAGTTGCTCATTCCAGTCACATTCAAAACAACTAAAAAGAGGCAAGATGTGTTCCAGTATACGGGATTGGAAGTCAAACCGACTCTGTGCTTAGTGCTGCCATCCATGCATTTGTAACTTTGGTCACAAAACTCTGAATTGTCATTCCAGTGACCATAAATGTATTCCTACAGTTCCCATAAGACATCTCAACCTCCTTCCATACAAAACCAGAGTCCATCCCTCTCCTCATATGTTGACATTAAGGTACTGTGAATGAGCCAACACCTGGGTTCTGCTTTTTAATCCCTTGCACCGTCCATCCCAATCACTCCTGCTTCTGCACTGGCCCAGAATGGCTGCAGATTCACCAAAATTGAAATTTATATTGAAGGTTTTAGTTCCTTGTAGGCCAATGTATAAACAGGTCAGACCAATACATAATATAAACTATTGGTGACATTCAGAGTAATGCATGAATTTCTGTGAGGTCTTACCTGGATCAGAGCTACTTGCTACTATAACACATGTGAACAAAAGGAAATGGCCAGAAAGAATATATGCCCTCCCAATATTATGAATAAAAGGTAGTGATCCAAAGGAAAACCTGTTACCGTCCTGGTTTGAGGTAAAACAGACCCCAAAACCACAACAGTTACTCAAAACCAAAATAAAGAGTTGTGACATTTTCAAGAAATCTGAGTTTAGAAACATCTGAATAGCCTTATATTTATCCATAAATGTAATAAATAATGCAAAAATAAATAGGTGAACAGGACTGTTTTTTTTTTTAACCAATACACCATGATCTCACCACCTGCAGGTATGAAGATCTGGATCGGATTCCTCCAAACCACAACCCTTCTGGAACTTTTCATATGCTTCATGAGCAAAATACTGATCTCTATAAAGCACCAAATCAGCCAGGCGGTAGTAATTATAAAGTGACCCAGGCTTATCCCTTCTGTTCAGGCTCCCTCACTGAGCCCTCACCGGGCTGGGCACAAGATGGCGGACACCTGCGTGTGGGCAGATGACTCTTTCCCGCTCTTTTGTGGACGGCCCATGTCTGACGCTGGCGGTAGGAACCCGCACCAGAGAGACCCTCTCCGCTTGGGGCTGGAGAGAATAATCCCCTACAGAGTGCTCAATTTAAAGATGTTTAGGGGGGAAACCAATCATGAACCAGAAGAAAACTAAGACAGAAACCGCCTTTCTTAGTCCCCAGTCCTTTTATGTATTTACACAGCGGGGACAGGCAGTGACGGCTGTGAAACTTTGCGTTCTAACTCCAGGCGCTATTGATTTGGCACCACACTGCTTAGTTTTCCCTAAGACCAAAAGGAAAACGCCTTAAAAAATAGCAACGCTTGCCAAAATGTTTATGTTCTTAGCTTCGCTTGGTTGTCTTCACATTCAGACCTCTTTTCTTCTTCTGCCCCATCCCTCCGATTAGATTACATTCCTCTCAGTTGTGGGAGCGGGGATTATGTCTGAGCTGGGAACTGGAGGGAATACAGTAACGCAGCCTAAAAGGGGAGCATTTCTGACATTCCTCCCAGTGAAAGCAAGCAGCAATTGACCCACTGCACTGTACATCCACGCTCTGCGCTTACACGCGGGGTGAAAGGGTCAGCCCTTGATCTCTCTGTGCTGCCTTATTGCATTTCCCGCAAGGCATTACCTTTGTTGACAGATTCCGTCCTTCTCCTCAATGAGGACTGTCATCTGGTCCCTCAGGCCAGGCTCTCCCCTGCTTCAATTGATCCTTTAGTTTGCTTTTATTTCTGGGTGCCATCTTATCACTGTTGCTGGGATTCTGTATGTGCAACTGATTATTACTGTATGTCTAAATCATAGCTCCTCAATTTTAAAAAATAAATACAAATAACTTAAAAAATAAGGTTGTCAAAATCCTCTAGTTTTTCTTTTGATGGTGTTTAATGCTTCTAAACGTTAAATCCTTCATTCTCTTTGTGCCCACCCCCCCATCAAGTAGCTCTGAATGAGTTTCAACCTCACTGCCAACTGCTGCAAAAAGAATAAATCAGGTAGCAACTGGTTTCAGCCGAAGTCTACAGTGATTCTTACTGGCATTGCAAAGCTTACTTGAATTCACAAGGGGCTTAAAAAGCACTGAGATGGCAGAGATTGTTGTGGCAGAAGCAACTGGAAAATGTCCTGAGATTGAAACACAGACATATTAACATCACCCTTGTGGACGCTAATGACTTGCACTTTAAAATGCCAGAGGCTCATACTGCCAGCTAAAACAAAGAAAAAACACATTTTTAGTCTCCAAAGACTTTAGATCTTTCCAAACTCTGAGGGCAAATTCAGCCATAATGTATTTTTGCAGTAGAGCAGGGCAGCTCATGCATGCCACTGGGGGAATCATTGCCTGGAGTTGCTGTAGGCAGTGTAGTCGGTATAGCTAAATAAAACAGCAGCTGAAAACCTTTGAGAGGTTAAACTAGTAATGAAGCATTCTATAATGCAATGCAATCAAACCTAAACAGTTTGAAGGCATATCTTGCCAACGCTCGCAACCCTTGTCTTTCTCACTGAAATGTATTTAAAGAAACGACCACCAAACATAAGGATTTTACAAGAGCTTTACAATCTAAATTGACACATAATTAGAAAAATATTTTAATCTTTTGATGAAGTAACGATGTCCTACTTAGACGTTTCTAGGTGAGGAATTCTTTTAAGAGCTTACTAGTAATGGCAGATTGGAAACTTTCTGAAACTGTAAATGTTTAAAGAGCTCAACTTGCCGAAACAGAAAGGTAACAGGAAAGGAAGAAAAGCAGATGCTGACAATAAAGAGAAGGCTAGGGAAAGGCTCAGAAGCAAATATTTGGAATAAAAAGTTAAAAAAAAGGACTGGTTTGAGTGGGAAAATACGTATAGGATGGGAAAAATACAAAGGCCAAATTAATCCTCAGTATAAATCTGATGATGAACCAAGCCCAAGAAACCTTATGTGGACTGGAAAAATGTATATTTCTTTCTTTTTTGATGCTTTTTAATATGTAAAAGAATAAAATTCCAAGTTTTATTTGCTTATATTAGAAATGTGAGCCACATGTACTTTTTTCTTCACAGATTCCATGGATGACTAAACAACAAGCAGGGTAAGATTTGTGTGCTATACACATTGCATTAAACACAAGTAACTAAGAAAGTAATTTATACCTTGCCTAACTGAAAATACATCTCCTTCTTAAGGTCAAAAAATACTAACTAATGTTGGTTGGGATTGGACTAGATGATCTCCAGAGATCCCTTCCAACCCCATATCATTCTGGGATTCTGTAATGTTACAGTGTTTTCCTAGGAACCTACTGCTACCTCCAAAATTTAAACAAAACATCTCCTTTTATAAATTTTATGATAAAGCAAAAAAACTAAAGTAAAAGGACATTCTTTTATATTCAAGTGGCATTTAAAGTAATTCTTACAATAGAATCGATCTGAAAAAGGAATGCTTTGTCAAAGTCAAGTGAGAAAGTACTGTAAAAGAGGTAAAAACGCAAAAAGATATAGAAGAAAAACTATGTATGGTTGTCCATGTATCAAATATTCATAGTGGAATTTGGTGTTGGCAAGGGAAACATGTTTGCTCAATGAACGTCTAGGTCTGTGTCCCACAAATATTTAGACACATCTCTACTCTCACATACATCTTAGTAAAGATATACCTTAGGTACATTTAAACCAGTGGCTGGAGTTGTCAAGTGAGTAGTTAAAAAGACAGAAGTAAAATGTAAATTTGCTAAGTTTATAGACAGATATTAAAACAAAATAAAACCCAGACAAAACCCATTAAAGTCTTCCCCAAAATGAGGAAATAAAGTGTAGTTCAGGGATAAAAAAAGTAACACATACACACAACTGAAAAAACAGAAGAAAACCGTTTAATTCTGAGGGCTAATAGCTAATATTGGGGGGAAAAAGTAAAGAGATAAACTCGCCAAGATCCTCAGTATAAGGGACCAGCTACATTCCACTTTTGATCTATCTTGACAATAGGGAAACCCCTTCCTATTGGAGTCTTAATGTATTCCAACTAATTCGCTCTCTATCTTCTAAATTCAGACTTACATTTAAAAGTTTTGGAAGTGGTCCTCCAGGTAAAAAATTAAGATTCCATTTGTTCTTGTAAAAATCTTTTCTAGATGCTTGAGCTTGAATTTCGTCACGTACAGATAACCTTTACTCAAAACTCTGGGAAGATGAAGACTCTTGACCCAATAATGACAGTTAGCTATAAATGAACCTGCAGGAAAGTGGGAATGAACAAATTATCCAAGATTCAAACACAACCTGGCCACAAAAATGTGCAGTAGTACTGAAGTGGAGCAAGTGAAGTAATTTAAACATATAAATGTTATTGAGCTGATCCTTGCACACCTTATAATGCTATTGATGAAGTCCTCACATTGAAGTTCTAGAAAGACCAGAAAACAACTTTGGGCCATGACTGTACAATTTTCTCTGTATGCTTAACTTTTTTTCAGAACAGAGAATGTAAATTTAAAGTACTGTATGTATCACTGACTAAATCTTTGTGGAGATGATCTGGTCTAACACTAACCCAGACTGATACAGCCATGTGCTTCACCAAGCACTTCTGTCAACACTTGTGCCAGCACAAAGGGATGGTGTAGGTCAGGGCGCAGAAGCAAAATACAGGTTGACGGAAGCAATTTTAGTATATCCTTCTTACTACCTGTCTCAGAGGGCTTTTCAGCTCTTAGTGACAGACTGAATCCCCCCAGATATCAAACTGTGTTCACACAACAGCCTCACACTTTCGATACACAGTCCATTGCCTCAAACAGAACAACCCCTTTTTGATATATAAAGATCCAGCTAAGCTTATTAGTTGATTAATCAGAATTCTTTCCAACTTTTATATATTTCTCTGACTCCTGTTCTGCCCTTTCCTTTCCTCCACAAATTTTTGGGGCTACACAGTAAAACTGGATGCTAATGTTCATTAAATAAGTGTGTGGAAGAAGGACTTAAATGGAGAAGTGGGGATGGGTATGGCATGGCACTGTCCTAACACATTCTCCACGCAAAGATACAGGAGCTAATACATGCACACATCGAGCTGATCACAACACGTGGTGGTGTTCTCAGCGCCAGCAACAACTCCCTTCCCATCACCTCGTGCTGCCCTGACCCACACAGAGGACATTTACAGGCAGGTCCCACAGAGGCAACTGCATCTCCCTGCAGGTTCCCTTTCCAACAAAGTCCTTTTGAGCAGTGCCCACTCCTTCCAGCACATCTGAATTTACAAGTGCTGAAATAACTCAGTTACTGTACAAGCTGACAACACGATCCAAATCATTTTGTGTAAGGGAACCACTTCCATCATTTTTCGTATATATGATAGGGAGGCACCCAGGTTTGTTGTCAATGACAACCACGACATCATTAAGCACTTCTACATTTTCTGCATTGTAGAAAATCCTGCCTTTTATGCTGAGAAACTGACCTTTTACTAACAGAATTCCTCTTTTTTCATGTCATGAAAAAAAATCCTTTTTCCTACTTTCTGGAAATGAGAGCTTGAATATAACGATTGGATCCCAGCCATTTGGTTGTATATGCAACCTGAAATCTTTTTGGCTAGATAAACCAGAGAAAAGTCTTCATGCTGAAGAATGGGTAGTTGAACATTTTTCAAAATCTGTGTTTAAACCTTACAATTATATTGCTAGCATTAGATAGCACTAAAACTTTTCTTTCTTGCTTTTTGTTTGCAAATGGTGACTACAGAGTAACTGCATAACAATAAAGCATTACATCAGGTATCAGGCCACTGAGAAATTCTGAATAACTGACAGTTACGGCGTGCCTGACCTTCAAACAGGATTCAAAGCAAGACAGCATGATTTTTACCGAAGCCACTAACTAAGCACAGCGCGTGTTAGAGAGACATCTGTTCTCTTGGATGGAAAAGTAGTTTTCCAGGGATCAGAGGTAGCCAGATGCCCCTTTGCATAGAGTGGGAAGAATCCTGCAGCCTCAGTTTCTCCTGTAAATTTATAAATCTAGCCATACCATTTAAGAACCAGTTATTTGTTTGGTTTTTTTTTTCTCTCTTGTTAACATTTATTTAGCTCAAATATTACAAATAGATGGAAAGAAATTCTCACCGTGACAGATGCAATACGCTCTTCCCTCCGAAAATAAGCAACTTTTTCTGGTAGTTTCCAAAGAACTGCAACAATCAAGATACAAAACAGGTAAGGACAAAGCTCTTTTTGAAAATTTTATTTTAAGGCCAATATTCTGTGTACAAAATCAGATTTAGTGGAGCATGAAATTCTTGTCCGAGGCACTGATTTAGTAAACTAATCAAAAAGTGCTTCATGGCTTCATCAGAACATATATTTGCCAATAATAAGCAGAGGATTTTGCAGAGTGAATCCATGTTGGTAAAATTTCTTTCCACTTTTGTGGAAATTTGTAGCAATTTGTATTGCTACAAATACCATCTCTTTCGCGTGATTAATGCCTTTAAAACACAAGCTTACAGAAATACACAAATTCTTTCATGCCACAAATTCATGTATTTAAAGTAACTTATTAGACAAGTTAGGGAAAAGTTAAAGGGATGTTTTCATAGGAGATACCTTTAAAACTTTAATAAATTTTTATTCCTTTGCAGGGGTTACTTGTGCTGCACCTTGGATAGCCCAATATATTTGGCTACTATTTTATCTTGATTTATCCAGACAGTATCTGCCCTATGGGAAATACTTGAACTTTCCAGCCTTCACACATTGTAGCAATGGGAAAACACCAGCAACACAACCCATGTTGCTGAAAGAGGTTACTCTCTTCAGTTAAACGATACCCACTCCAGTCATCCTAACAGAGGTTTACGAAAAAAAATATCTGATTGATAGAGTCTGCAGTACTTAATGACAAATGTTTCTTTTGAGTAGTATAAGAGCTAAATAGTTAGGAAAATATAAAGTACTTAGAAAACACAAACAGAATTCAAGCTGCTTGTTAAGCAAATTTGGAATTTGCACTTGGATTTGACTTTTATTAACTGAAAAGTTTTTTCAGTTGAGCTGACATTTTTTTCCGTAATTCACTGTGTGCGTACACAGGTCTAGATAGAAAAATGTTGTACTATAAATGTGCACGTCTTGAGAAAACATGGATTTTTTTCATGACACAAAAATATACACAAAACCCATTCAAGGGCCTAAAGCAATGTGGAAAAGGCCACCACTGGACCTTGCTTATGGTAAGTATATCTGTTTTTAAACTCAGCAGCTCTCAAGTTGAGGAAATGCTTTCAGAAAACAATTAAAGCCAGGAAAACAACACAAATTTGCTCCTAATTTAGTCTACCCAAATTTCTTCTCTTTGGAAAGAATGTCTAGCAAGTTGTTCCATTTGCAGAATTTTCTACGTGACTAATTCACACTCGAGTTAAAAATTTCATCTTGTAACACAACCAGTACTTGCGCTTAAAAAAGAAGTAAAAAACCAATTGTTTCTGCCCTGCCTTTACACTTGGAATCATTGCCCCTCGGTTAGAGCCCAGTCATACCAACATTTGATTTGGCATTTGACTTACCAGTTGGGCAGAAACATCCAGCCAGGGATGATGGAAAAATATGCAAGAGGAGAAAAATCTCTCAAAGCAGATCAGCTGCCAAAAGAATTAAAAACTTCTTCCATCAGTGGCTGATCTGCTTTAAGAGAACCTTGCTCTCTGCCCTTCCAAATGCTTGTTTACACCTCTCTGGATATTTGTCTCCTTGGTCAGTCAGGTTCGTAGTCTTACTCTGAGGGAAGAGAAATAAACAGAAAAATGGGAGTACTTAACACAACAAAAGCTAATTTGATTACTGTTTTTAAAAATAACAGTCTAGCTATGATTTTAGACAACCACACCATATTTGATTAACTTGAACAAAACTAAACTAAAATGAGCTGTACAAATGTACAGTAGCATGCTATATCTGTCCCTGGCATGAATACCAGTGAGGTACACATGTGTAAGGCATAGATTTAGTACATGCGTACACCATGGCATTTAACATTTGTTCTAATGTTAGTGGATTAGATTTTGCAGACGCTAAGTGGCCTTTGGATTAATCCTTCTAGATCACATATGACTAATTGCCCAACTCCTAAAAAATATTCAGTGACCATGAAAATAAATCAGAACATCTGTAAGAAAACCTCAAATGTCTTGAACCAAAGCAGAAGCTTAGACTTCAGATGCTCTCATTTGATCTGTTTTATATCCAGAATTATAAATTTTTTTCATTGTTTGGGATAGGAGAAGATTTGGCAGAAAGAATCAGCCAGCATGCCCACTGATATTAAAACAGCATAAGGATTCTTATCTAAAGTAAACCCGATAAGCTTATGAATCATGTTTTATTATAATTTCCCAGTCCAGTTAGCAATCTGTATGATATCTGAATCATTCCATTCTTGTTTCCAACCAGAAGTTACAGCATGCATCAAAATCTGGAAACGGTTTGTTACGTACTGGAGTTATAGGCAGTTGAAATACAGTTTTATCACTCTTGAAACTTGTCTTACTACTGTCTCCCCTCCAACACTCACACCAGCCAAACCCTGGGACACAATATTCTTTGTAGAGCAACACACCCACAATTAAACATGTAAAACAAAGGCAACGAAAGAAGAAACACAATACGTGATGCACATGCATATATACCCTAATTCTTACTTTGTAATTATTTAAAAGCAACAGATTTAAGATACTGAAGGTCTACTAATCAGTTACAGATTTATGACTGTTCTGCAGTTTTCAGTAACCATACAATGTGCAGACCTCTCAACTACATGATTCACTGCAGCTCTAAGAATACATCTCCTGACAAAAGCAGCTACCTCAACTTCTCATTTTATGCAGCTTATAGAAAATTTTCAGATGTGACCCAGTTATGTCACAACCATTTTCAAATTGTGATCCTCTGAAAAATAACTATATAAAAAAAGCAACTTCTTACTCATCAGATCTACTCCCCATAGATAGCCAGGATAAGATCTGCTGACTTGGTTACAAAAATAAAGGCTCTACTACTTATTAAAATTTCTACTAGCCTTGCAAAACTAACATAGCTGAGGAGAACAGGGAGCTAAATTCCTTTGCATCTTCAGTGGAAATAATTATTTTACACTGCAATACAGTCTAAAAGAGCTCATCAAAGATTTTGAGTGGGATAAAACAACAGCAATGGCATACTTTTGCCTGCAGAAACATTTTAACTAATGGATACATATAGTAAGGAATTAAGTTAGCATTCTGTTAGAGATAAGTCACCATTGGCCTTTGGAAAGGAATTCTTTTACATGAAAACTGAGCATGATATATGGAAATCTACAGGACTCACAAGCAGCAACTTTCCATTCTAATTGTGTATTATCCATCTTCCTCCAGTTCTTGGATTTTCCTTCTTATTTGTCGTTTTAAAAAGACACTTTGATATTATCCTGCAAATCCTAAGACATTGCCCTTTGATTTTTCCTTGCTCCTGCTTGATTTTATCACCCTGCCAGACCCAGCACACAGCAAGACAATATGCCATACCATCAAAGCTGTGCAGTCAGGCTTTCATAAATTCTGAGATTGGCTTAAATTTAAGCAAACTTACAGCATTTTTTGTTGGGGGGAAGAGGGGAAACAGTTGACACTTGAGAGACAAAGAGCCCTCAAAGGCATCTGAGCAACAACATTTAACTTTAGAAGTCCATGATTAAAAAACATGGATCTTCCCACTGTATTCCTGAAAGTGAGCTGTGCTTACTTTCATCTTGTTTCTGGGAGGTGAACAGCAATCTCTTCTCCATCCACAGTCAGCAGTTTTACCAGTTACTCAGTCACTGCCATCTCACGGATTTCTCCTTCCTTTCTGTCAAACTATTCTGTTGTCACTTTCCTCCACTTTCCTTTATGTGTTCATTTGTACCATCTCTCCCTCACTTCTATGTATGCTAAGTTCAAGAAGCTCTTGAACTTCTTACTTCATTTTCATCCTCTCAAAAGAAAACCTGATAAGTTCATAAAAGCTCTTGACTTGAATTTCATTTGCAACTAGAGATTTCTCGTGGAGAACCTGCTTTGCTGTATGTTAGCTGGAGGCAATCTGGGATTCTGGAAAATATTCCAGAGAAAGAAATTACATCATTGCCAGCATTAAGCAACTCAAGCTCTAAAAATGAGAAATTTCTTTCAAAAACCACTCTTATAAAGTATTTTTCCTTTAAATCAATCAAAAGTTCTCAGGTTTAAGGGGTATTTTTACAAATGAAGCTGAAATATGCATTTTCACAGGATATGAGAAGTATTAAGAGATGCAACAGAAAAATGTGAGGGTTTGCAATAACAAATTTATGAGTATTTTAAGCTGATCCTACTTTCTCATCTCAGAACAAAATGAAAATGAGATATTAAAAGTGTACAAAACCCTCAGCAAGTGTGAATTTAGACTCAGATTTTCCTTGCTATCACAGAAGAGTATCTGTATACGGATGCATCTATATCTAGGTATACATGTAAACACACAGAGAACCACATTCTTCATTATCCTTCTGACTTTTACTGCCTCCAGAGTCATCTCTTTCTGAGGCTCTCTTGCTTCAGCCTGAATTGCATGCCTGAGGCAAGAGGCTTAAGCCAACACTTTCAGTCAGGTTTGGAGAACAAGCCACAGAGAGGAAAGGTCACTTTTTAGTTTCTTTGTCATGTTCCCTCAAGATATATTAAGAATGCATATTCTTCATACCAGAATCTCTTAAGTCTGAAATCTAAGGTTATCCTTACTCAGACATCAGAAAGAAACCAAATATTGCTATTAACAATACAAATATATAGGTATCTCACTATCTTCTCTATTCCAAGGCCCCACAGTCTCAAGTAAACACCCCAAATTATTGTCTCCATGGCAAAATTTCCTGACAGTCCATGTCCCCAGATGAATGCAGCACCTAAATGAATGCTGGGAAATATGTTGCCTCTCCTCATTGCATGAAATAGACTATGCACCTCACTGGATTATGACCTTGGTGGGAGGATAGATGTTCCTGTCTTACTGTTCTCGTGCCATCCACACAGAGCTGCCTCTAGATGAGGCCATGTTAATTTAGGGAATGAGAGAGAATAGGCAAAAGCATCAAGAAGTTAGGAGCAAGAGGTCCACCCTAAAACCTTCTGCCTTGAAAACTCTAGAAATGAGCCCCAGCTTTCCAACAGGGATTTGATGGCTGTCAGACAGTTCAAGCCAGTAGAGGGCACCTCTGAGACCCTCGAAGGATCCACGGAATTAACCCAGGCTCTACTACACAGCCTGCAAGCACAGACCATGTTTGATTTTCTCAAAGGTTAACATCTCATAAACCTCTTATACGAGATAAAGCCAATTAGCCACGATCCCTGCTATCATCTTACCCTCTGACACACAGCCATCGCACCCAAACTGCCTAAAGGCAATGGTCTAGGCCAACATTGATTCTTTTCTGCATGCCCTCTTCTGTTTCCTCCACTGTTGCAAAGGCATTTTGGCTCAACTTGAATCATTCACTCCAGAAGTTTTTACTGCTCAGACTCTGGGAATACATTTATAGTGTAACGTTTAATTTTGGGTTTTAAGATCTTCCAAAGCCAAGTGTGGAACAAGCTACTTTTTTAAGCTATTTTGTACACTAGGGGGTTTTTGAAAGACAGGAGAGTGAGAAAAAAGAGCACTAATTACTGTGTGTTATTCTAACTCTTGCTTTGGAAATTTCCATGTCACACTTCAATTAAGCTTTAAAAACTACTGAGAAGTGTTTATGATCAACTCTGTATGAAATCTGCAGAAACCTTACAAGTTCCAGTAGAGGTAGTATGCATATAGGCTACGCCCATCCTTAATCCACTATTACCTTAAATAACCAGAACCATTCTATGGCCTTCAAGCCAACTGGAAGAGTTCGGCCAGAGCCCACACTTCTAGAGTCCTACCCTCCAGCACAGCACAGCCATCGCCAAACTGCCTACTGGAAACAGCCTCAACCTCTTTGATGCTAATTCCTCAAATTATGCTCGGCAATTATCTAGCATAGGCTGAAATTGATGGAGAGAACAGGAATTCAATAGTAGAGACACAGCTCCAGAGTCCAAGAACATAACATGATTTTTTACTTGTCCTTTATACAGCTGACCACAGCTTTACTTCTGCAGCTTCTACAAATCCTTTCTTTCCCTAGTGCATCTTTTGCAATCCTCCTACTTGCATGAGTATCTTCATCCCCCTCTTTGGGTATATTCGTGTCTTTGTTTTTTTCATATTTCTGGATCTTTACTTCTCATCTTTGGATAATCTTTTCTACAAACATAGTATAGCTACCATGCTGAGGACCCACAGATCTATCTCAAGCTTTTTTGTCCATACTGAAATCCTGGTGCATCATCCAAATTTTGTACATGACTCCACTCAAGCTTGGCATGGCTAAAATAAAACTTTCATTCCTCATCTAATAACTCCTTCTGTTTCTCAACTACTATTTACAACACTACCATAGTCTTTTCTCTATATTCTTGCATAGGAGTGGTAATAATTTTTCTCCACAAATAACATCTCTAATACACAACTTGTTTTTTAATCCAGAGAACTAAAACTCTCACCTAGACTCTAAACTTTGTCTCAATTTACCTATTAAAAATTTTCTCTTTTTCAGATCTTGATAAATGTGATCTAGATCCCCACATCCATTCAAAGAACTTCAGCAAATATAATTTCTTAAGTCTACTGTTTCAGGTCGATCACATTTTGTATTAATTCCTTCGAATCTCCTTTCCTTTTCGCATCAAATAGCTGTCTTTACAGAATCATATCTATGACTCCTCACTCAGTAGTGAAGAGAACACCTTTCTGAGCAGCCCATCATTTCACATCCTGTTATCTACTTACTAAATTTACAAACACCTTTGTATTTCTTTGTCCTTTGGAGGAATTTCTGGTCAGTGTCTGTCCCATTATCCTCCTTCAAAACACTCCTTAAAACTGTTCTTTCCCGATTCAGTAGCAGTGACATCTCAGCAACAAGAACTTACTATTATGCTGACCAATGTAATCACATCATTTTCCTTTTTTCTTCCAGTCATTTGCTTTATCATTTCTGGTCCATATTGTAAGCACTGTAGACATTTTTGTATTGTGTCTTTAGAGTGAGCTCCCCAGGGACTCTACTCCATAATCAGGTTTAGTAAGCACATACATACCTAAGCCACTCTAATAATTAGCATGAATGCTACTAGGTTGGTACTTGGGTTAAAAAATTCACCTTGGTCTTCCTTATTCAGACTGAACTCCGTATCCTGTGAAATACCGTAACACTGCGATACAGCAGAAACCATGATAACCAGTAACATTGCAAATATGTCTTACTTGCTGTAGCTCATGGCTTACGTCTTGACTATAAGAAGTCTTAAGCATCCAGGGCTTTCTTATAAATAGCAAAAGCAGGTGTTGCTGACTTTTTAAAACTGGGCCCTTCACATCCTGAGGAGACTTTACAAGTCTTACCAAACCAAGTGTAATAGGAAACAGCTGAATGTAACTGATTTGATTAAAAAAAAATCACAGAATCATATAATGGTTTAGGTTGGAAGTGACTTTAAAGATTGTCTAGTCACAGCTGCCCTGCCGTGGGCAGGGAGACCATCCACAAGACAAGGTTGCTCAAAGACCCACCCAACCTGGCCTTGAACACCTCCAGGGATGGGGCATCCACAGCTCCTCTGGGCAACCTGTTCCAGTGTCTCACCACCCTCACACTAAAGAATTTCTTCCTAATATCTCATCTAACTCTTTCAGTTTAAAAAAATTACCCCATGTCTTATCACTACACTCCCTGATTAAGAGTCCCTCCCCATCCTTCCTGTAGGCCCCCTTTAGATATTGGAAGGCTGTTGCAAGGTCACCCCAAAGCCTTCTCTTCTCCAGGCTGAATCAATCTCATCTCCTTTGATGAGCGATCTGCCCCCTAGAGTATTTGCAATCTATGGCAAAAATAATTACATGTTTTTTGTATGAAAACATGCACTTAACTTAAAAGTAACTAATCTGCACAGGAACCAGCTTTAACTAGGATGCCAAAATAAAACATCACTGCAGATGACACCTTAGCAAATATAACCAAGCTCAGGTAGAGATTTACTGTTAAAAAGTTTCTAGTTAAGGTTCGTCTCCTCACTCCCATTTAGTTCCCAGAAGGAAGCCGGGGATACCGCCGTCTGCCAATCCCCTGTACAGCCTGACCCGACGGCCGCCCGCGGCTCCCCTGGACCG
>JAHREE010000287.1:5354251-5375087 GCA_033628505.1 Tringa tobata
GGCAGCCGCCGGTGGGCCGGCAGGCCGCTGAGGCGGCGGGCAGTGCGGCAAGGCCGGCTGAGGCGGCGGTCCTCATGGCCAAGGGCACCGTCGGCTGGGCCGCTGCCCCTTGCTGCGCCGCGCCGGTCTGCCCCCCGGGGCTGCCGGCGGGAGTCCTGAGGCCCGGCCCGGCCTGGCCTGGCCCGGCCTGGCCGCCCCTCGCCGCGTGTGCCCCGGCGACAGGGTGAGCTCAGGGTCAAAGGCCACGGGGGAGCCCCGCTTCCCTCAGGCTCCTTCCGCAGCGTCTCGGCGGGCTCACAGGGAAGCGGAGTGCTGTCCTCTGCGGAGCGCAAAGGGCGCTCTTCTCCAGAGGATGCTGCTGTAGCGGGGCATCCTGTGCAGAGGGGGAGGAGGGCACAGGCCGGGGGGAGATAAGCACTGTGGCACGGTTAGAATCTGGGCCTCTTCCCCTTGCCCTTCAGACTCCGCTGGGCCTGTTACCAGGAGGAATATCTTAATTCCTTTACTATGGTTCCCTTTTTTCCACCATGCAGGTAGGGTGGAAAACTCACCCCACCTGTGCGCTTCCCTGTTACCGTTTTGAACACACTTTTGTGTGGTTGGTGCCCAGCAGGGACTTTGGAAACACAACTCTTAACACTAGTACATCTTTATATTATTACTATTATTTTTAATAATAAAAATGTGTTAGTTTTGGGAGCACTAGGCTTTCTCTTCATTGCAGCTCCTGTGCGGGTGAGTGGGAAAGGAGTATGATGTTTCTGCTGTGTACAAACCTTTCCTTACAAACTATTCAGATAGCCCCTAATATTGCCGTTGGCCCTAAAGATGGGAAGTCTGCATTATTATCTGAAAAAAAGTATCAATGTGTAGCTTTAATTAGTATTAGTGACTAGGCTTAACATTAATCTCTCACTAAATATCCATATGATGCTATAGACAATTTTTTGCATAAAATTTGAGAATATGAAAGCATTAAACATAAACACTGAGTTTTATGCGCTGACTTAACAACTTAGTGCTACCAGAGGGAGAAAGTTTTCCTGTTCTCCGTTGCTTGTGCCTTGTTATAGCTCTGGCAGTCCATCTAATGTAACTTAATTCCTGGTAGAAAACCAGAACAATTTTCTGCCATTTTAGAGAGATAAATTCGTTCAACAGAGGTGAGTGCCAGAGCTGGTTCAGGAGAAGGGATGGCAACAGACGAGAGTCAGCAATAGAGAACTCCTAGATGTCTTACTACCAAAATAAGGAAGTTGTTGCTACCTGCACCAGCTTCAATGCTTTTCAAACCGATTGTGAGCTGATTTCATCTGGCAGCCTGGCCAAAATTTTACCTAAAAAAGAATATAGTTTTCTGCTGGTTTTAGTGGTTGAGGCATAACAGATTGTTAAATGCTAAAATTGGTATGAAGGATGGAGTTAGACCTGTGTGAGGAGGTCCATGAACTGGGAAGACACCTGCTGTATGGTCAGCAGTGGAACCACACATTTAGTTAACTGCAAACCATGAATAAAGTTTTCTACTTTGTGGTAATTAAGCTGATTTTTGTTTTTCTTGGCTGGAAGCTTAATTTCCTAAATTGGTTTGTTGCAAGAAGTAATAGTCACTGAAATTCACGTATGACTTGGTGAAGGACTAACAGCACATTTTTTCTAGAACTACATTTCTGGAAAGAACTTTGCAAGTGCTTTATGCGATGACAATTTGACTCTAACAGCTGGGTATTGTTTTTTTGTTGTTGTGGGTTTTTTTCCCCACAGATAATGCTTTTTTCTTGCACCAAATTATACTCTTCTATATTTCCAAGTATAAGTTGTATGTGGGATAGTTTAGTAATCATACTGAAAACTTTCATTCTCAGGCTAGATTTAGTTAATCGTGAGCAAGGTGCTTCATAGAGAACATGGTCATACGAAACAGCAGTGATATTTATTTCTTATCTTTTAGGTTTTAGTCTAAACTGTGAGTTATACTGGAGTAAATCTGAGCAGCACAAGTTAATTTGTGCATTCTCTTTGTCGAGAAATTTCACTCCTTAGATATTTTTTCACCTAAAATAATTTTCTTACTGTTGCTTTACTTTATGGGTTTAGGCATCCTCGTGCACAAGTGATGCTCTTGGAGCAAAGCATAAAGTGAAAGTAACGTTCGTGAATGGAAATTGCACATATAAGCATATAATTTCATTTTTTGCCTTAAATAATTGTTCTTTTTTCCTACTTAAGACTTAATTTCTGGAAATGGACCTCTTTTGAAGAACTAGAATGATATATGGACAACATTTAAACTTGCTACTTACTGTTCAGGTCTTGAGATGGCATTTTGAGAGTGAAATGCAGTCCGCTGCAGTAAATTCCAGAGAATATTGATAAAATTGTGATTGGAATAGTGGGGAAAAACCTCCCCCCCAGTTTTAGGAGTAAATAAGTAACAAGGAATAATCCAGCATTTCGCAAGAGAACTACTATATGTTTATATGTACTTGGTATAGTTGCTTTAGCGAAAAAGTTGCAAATCTGCTTATTTCTATAGAGTTGTGAAAGAGTAACCGCTCACATCCGAGCAGAGGTTTTAGCGAGGTATCGTATTGCTCTGATTTTTCCAGGGAAGTCACTACCATTGCCAAACTGCAAAGTACACAAATGATGGTTGGACTATTTGTTATGCCTTTGTAATTTTAGAGACTCTCAGGGTATGTTGCTTTTCTACTCAGAGACAGTATGATATGCGCTGGACAGAGAAGTGGTCCCTCATGCAGAAAAGGGTTGGAATTACGTGTCAGTACTTTGAAGTGTGTCTGCATCTGTGGTGAAGTGATGACTTTGGTCACAGTTGGACAGAGTGGATATGCTAGATTAAGGTTCCTGTTGCTCTGCTGTGTGTTGCTACCCATAATTGAGTGCCAGTAGAATATAATGTGGGAGTGGTTCCACTTTATTTTGTGTCAATTTAATCTAAACTTTTTCTGAAATGGATTGGGACAGTAGATGGGGATCTGATTGCATTGGGTGATTAAGGAGCATTTCATAGCAAAAGCCTTAGATCAGATTTAAGTCAAATATACTATTTCACTGGTTTACCTATGAAATGTAAAATATACTGAACTCTATGTCATGGCTATCATGCCATGCAATTATGACAAGGTAAGCAAGGTATGGCAGACCAATACAACAAACTTCAAATCTACAGCAGCAAACTTAAGCACTGTCCTGATTTATTTGTTACAAATTATTTACTGAACCATTTTTCATAGAAGTTTCACTAAGGGAATAGATACTTAAATTTGCTTCTACTAGCTGACTGTCAAGAAGGTTGTAAGAAACCTCTCAGTTGATGAGTGTTCAGAGTGATGTTTGAGTTAACATCAGCGTAACTTTTGGGGACTTTATTCAACATGGTCCAAGTGGTTATGTTACGGTTTGATGTTACAGCTTACTGCTGTGGGAGAGTTAGCATCGGGAGGAAGGCTATTGGCTCCGTTCTTCCTGGACTGACCACCTTCTCATTCCTGGCCTGCTTGTCCTACTTGAAATCAGGGTGCTTCCTGGACCTATTACTCATTTGATTTCGTTTGCTAGACTGCAAGGAAAAAGTTTTCGGCCAGGTTGACAGGTTTTACTGGATCAGTTAGGGATCTGATGAACTATGGAAGGGTGGGAACCACTGGCAAAAGAAGAGGGAACCCTGCATGATTGTGTGATGTTAGATCAGTGCAGCTGTATTGCTGAACTGCGCTTCTAGTTGTGTGAGTGTTAAGGTACTCATCCTGGAGTCGTCACTCTGTCTGTTCTCTAAAGAGGACAATTGGACTCCTGAGGCATAGATCATATTTATATAGCTGAGGGGGAAAATCAAGTGGAATCTCTACATGGAAGTCTTGCAAGACATCTTTGGCTTTGCTGTCACTTCTTCAGTTGGAGATTCTTGTCTGTGAGTTTAAATGTCAGGTTTTGGGACTGTGGAGCAAAGAGCATCTCCCCAAACAGCAAATTGTGCTGTAGTGAAACCTGCTTTGTGCAAGACCTGTGTTCTATTCAGAGGAGTGGTTGCTGGTGAAGTTGGTAAGAGGGTACCACATGCAATGCTTTTCAAGTTGTCCTTGTAAAGCCTGTTGACTTTTGGTATGTTGGGGTGTGTTTGTACAAGACTGAAGCATGGTGGTGACCCAGGAGAAAGAGTTTAAGTTCAGGAGGGATTTGATTTGAGCTTTTGGTAAGCCATAAGTTAAAAAAGCAAATGATTCGTGGTTTAATATGTGCTATGTATGATTTTTTTGGGTTGGGTTTTTGGTTTTTGTTTGTTTGTTTTTAAATTAGCTGCAAACAAGTGGCTTTTGGCTATTCACTATTGTACTCAGCAATCCATCATCAGTGGACAAAAATGTAGAACTGAGTACTGAATTACTTTACGTTAGCAAAATAATATAATTAATGGGCTTTAGTTGCAGAAGAGGTATTCAGTAGACTGGCTTTTGGTAATATTGAAGCAACACTTCGTGGCAGTAAAGTTTCACAACCTGCACTGTTGTTGTGGTTGTTGTATGTGTTTTACTGATGGACATAAAATGTCTGGAGACTTCCGAAGAAATAGCACAAAGCAAAGTTTTTCTGCTTTGCTTCTTGCAAATGATTTAGGTAAAGATTTTCATCGTCTTTCAAGAAACTTGAGTTTTCTCAGTCTAAATGAAAAAAACATAATTTTTCTGTCTTGTAGGATCCTACTGAATCTCATTGGAACAAGCATACAGTGGCCTGAACATGGTGGCCGTTTTTTGTATGTGACCATAGCTAAATCGGGGGAGATACTGTTTAGCAGTCATGTGAATTATGCTGAGATCTCAGGTGGTATATTGAGTCTTATATTTAGTAATTTTAATTAACGTTGAGTCTGTAGTAGTTTTACATAATGAATTTTAACTCTTAAGTTTACCACTATTCTACTTTGAGCATGGCATTTATTTTGAAAACTATTTCCAATGCCTTTTGTCTGTTTAGTTTAGAAAGAACAAAATATTCAGTATTTTTCTTTGAAAAAGCACAGCAACCACCTTATTGTAGCTTTGCTAAAGGGAGGCAAATATCTGTATGGTGGCCTTGTAATTCTTTTTTTTAATGTCTAGAATTGGTCCAATTTCACAGAAAATAAACTTTCTGCTGCTGCCAGGCAGAGCACTGGAACCACCTACTTTTTGAGTTTTGGGAAAGATGGGGCATTTTTACTCAGGCTGGTGTGTAAGATTTGTTCCTTTAGGAAACTGAAGGCACTACCTTTAGTCTGCTTTAGAAATACAGAAAACATGGAAGTACGTTAGTACAGTACTGGGATTCTCACTAAACCCTTGCACACATAGAAGAATGTTGCTAGTTGATTTGGCATAAATTTCTCCATGCACGCTTCATCTCTGCATAAGTTTTTTTACAAGTTTATCTTCAAGTACTTCTCAAATGTTTTAAGCTAAATTGGAGATGAAAAGTTACCACCAGGTAGCGGGTGGTTGTGTGTTGGGAATACAAATGTCTAATAGGTTAACCTTTCCTGTGTAGGCAAAGTCTACAGTTTTAATCCTCACAATTGTAGAGACAAAGCTGAAAATGGTGTAAAGGGGCAATTATGTAAAGGCTCAAATATCAGGCAGCTACTTCTAATCTTGATATTGTCAGGGTAAGAGTGTTCACTTTATAGGGGTTAATATATCCTTTTGAGCTTCTCTGAGTAGGTACAAAGAAACACAGTTCTGAAGCACAGTAAAGAGAAATTACACATGTTGGGCAGGAATCAGATTGCTAATTCAAACAGATCTGAAGTTGCAACTATAATTTTTCACATGGAGAAAAATCTTAAAATGCTGTTTAAAGGTAGTTGATGAAAGTAAATACTTGGCACTCGTTGCAACCCTTGGAGAAGTAGCGTGCGTTTTGCTGTGTGGCATAGCATTTAATTCTGATCAAAGTTAATTAAAATAATTGAAAAAATATGGTTAAATCATAAGACTGTATAATTTAACATCTAGTACTGAGGCAGGATCAGAAATGCGAAGGTCTTGCGTGATAGCTTTCTTTTTTTCCCCTTCCTAATCTTACTTTATAAGCTTGCAGATGAGAAAGTTTGACTGTGGAAGTATCCTGTTCTAATATTTCATTACAACTAATATTACAGCAATTAATATTACCATTGCAATGCTTGATGGATTAGGTACAGTAGCTTCTCTGCTTGAGAGTGGAATAGGATAGATGAGTCTTGAGTCTTTTAAACCTGTTTTTTTTTGTGAGTAAACACAAAAACGTCACAAGCAGAATGATACTGTCTGTATTTTATCTGTTACTTTTGTTAGGAGTTGAAGAATTGAATTTTGCTGCATGATGTTTCATGTTTAATGGTGGCTCATTTTCTGTGTTTTTTGGTTGTGCTGTTGTCTAATTGTACAACATCTTATGTTTCTGCATTTGCTTTTTGTCCAAAACGTACAACTTTTTTTGGTCTGTTTTGATTTTCCTTTTTGTTGTTGATTTCAGACTATTACTTTAAGTAATCAAGATGACTCTGAAGTCTGAGCCTCTCCTAAGAGTTTGCCACCATTATGGTGTCAAACACAAATTTTATAAGTTTATTAAACTTCTCTGTTATCCAAATTTTTAATGAAATTATTGAATGGACATGGGTCATACCAGTCTTTTCCCGGTTGGGTCATGAAGTAGTTTAATTCAGAATCCCACAAAATAAATTCCCAATTATGCAACAAATCCTGATCAGCACGTTGCAGTTTTATATATATATATACATATATTTTTAAACAACTACTGTGCCTGTGTTTTTGTAACTAAAAGTACATTGTATCCTCTTGTTTTGCTTATGAGATTGTCAGGTAACATGGTGCCAAAAGCACGTACATCAATATGTGTTTTTTATTGATTATGCTTTTGTTTTTTCCAAAACTTCGATCAATTTTTGATGGTAATTCCAAAGTACTGGAGATTGAGTAAGGTCCATTAATATGTCTTAAATGTAATGTATCTTAATGCTTCCAGAAATTGCTTAGATCATTCTTCCCTATTCTCACCTACACCTCCCTCTCCCTCTTAAAATTTAGTCATGGTAAAACGGTTAAAATTTGCATAGCAGGGCTGCAATTAACTTTTTTTTTTTTGAAAGATAAACAGAGTATGATCTGTAATTTTTTCATTTTATTTCATTTTATTTTCTAAAATTGTGCTTCTGATACTTAGAAACCTTTTTATGGGACCTCCTGACTGAGTTGACGTGGCCTTCTTGATTTTTATCCTTGCTCTTTTTTATTTTTATTCCCCTTGATAATGTTTCTTTCTCAACTTCTAAAAATCAAAGAAGAATCACACATCTTGTTGAAGAGCCCTGATTCATAGTTAACTGCTTCGTTTTGTTAGCTTCTTTTTCTTTTTCATGGGGAGGTTGTGTCATTAGGATTGATTTTCAGTGTGTCGTCTATTGCATTCTTCTGTCCTTCACTTAGTTGCCTGAAATCAGACCTGATACTGTGGACCCTTAATTTAAGTTTGCATTTTTTTTGGAAGCTGTCTTTCTGGTCTGCTCAATCTTTCATCTTTTAGAATAGTGAGCTCTTAGTATTTATTTTGGGTTTTTTTTCGTTTTCTCTGAAGTTTTGTGTTCTTAGCTGATTTGTAGTGCTAAGAACCAAATTCAAGAGAGTAGATGCTTGCACCTTCATCCAGCTTTTGAAGCCATAGTTATTTTTAACAAAATCCTACTATGGGATTGGCTTAGCATTACACAGTGCCTTAAATCATACTAAAGGCATTATTTATTCAAATGCTGAAAGCCTACAGACAATAAGGTACACCATAATCTTATGCTAGACATTATATTTTAGATTGATAATGGTAATTTTGCTGGTGGAAGTTTAAGAGTTCCTCAGGTTGTTTTATTCTCTTGTTCTGTTTTTCTCCTTGTTTCTCTAAAACGGAAACTGGACTCCCATGTTGCCATTCCTTAAAATGTCTTTAATCAGTATAACTTAACAGAAATACCAGTACCATATTTGATAATACTGGGGGGTGGTGTGTAAATAGAAATGCCCAATTCCGCTGATTTTTCAGAAGGTTAAGTTAGTGTATAAGAACAACACTAAACATAAGAGTATAATATTTTACAATGAGCAGCCATAGCAGCTGATATAGTATAATATTCTAAACTTATGTTATAAACAGCATCATGCTAAATGCTAAGCAGGGAGAGTTCAGTAACAAATGAAACTTCAGAGTGCTCCATGCAGTTAACCAGTGTATTTTGAGCATGCACGTACCATTTTTTTTCTTCGTGCTTAGTCTGATGGAGCTATACAAGTGCTTTAAAATGTTTGTGATTCTTAACACGTGGAGAATCTTGCAAAGATGGCTTTCTTGAAACAGCATAGACTTAAGAAGAATTGTCAATATCAATTAGGTTATGGTTGCAAGTGTACTACGTGGCATAAGATATATAATTCAATACAATTAATATAATTCAATAATTTGCAAAATACTGTAAAGCAATAGCAAATTTTTATAGAAAAAGACATTTCAATTTTAATGTGGAACACAAGATGTTTTTCCACTTGTGCTTTGATTGTTAATGAAAATCAAAGTATAAATTTCTGTGTTACAGAGACATTGTGTCCTGTGCTGCTGCTGCTTGATTACAAAGCATTTTTTCCAACCAGACTTGAAGTATTCCAAAAAGCTTTCAAGTAGCTTCTTTAATGGGTATATTGAAAAAAAAATATTTTTTTGGTTATATGTTTTCCCTTCTGCAATTCTTTATTCTTTTTCCATAGCCAAATAAAATGCAGATAATTTGCTGGCCTCTGTAAAATTCTTCAGGAGGAAACTTGAGGAGATTGGGCAGTGTAAAATTTGCCTGCTTGAAAAAGATACTACCAGACGGTAGTGATGTTCCTTATTGCTAAGGGATTTTATTTTTTTAATGCCTTCAAAACCCAAACAGATCTTCTGTTAAACTGTTTTTGCGGCTCCTTTGGGAAAGATAATCTGCATCAGGCTGGTTATATTTAAAGAATTTTACTCCTAGAACTTACAGCGTGCTCAGTTATCAAATTAGGATTTCAAACAGCAAGGAGAGAGGTGATCTTTGGGCTACTCCCTACTCATAAGAGGCAACCAGACGTTAAACCACCGTTCTGTTTTTTTTCCACTACACCTGATTTGAACCCCATTGATGCTCTTTATGTCATTTAGCAGCTTGCAGCCGATGCTGCTGAAACACTGAATTGCCAGCCAGCTTTTTATCCCTGTGGAATAGCTCCAGGTGTGGGAAATAATTTTGTAGAGAATGCTGGCACTCCTCACTGCCAGGCTAACGTTTCAAAATACATGAAGCCATTCCTACATAGGACTCCCGGAGTATCTTGTAACAGCGGGGAGTACAAGAAGTAGGTTTTTTTTAAACTAGACTAGAGAACTTGCAGAAGTTTATCTGAAGAGTTGGTTGAGTCAAGGGAGGGCAATTTCAAGAAGTTGCTGTACCTTCTTTTTGCCATCCAGCACATATTAATTCATTCATATAGGATTCTGGAGGAGAGTAGTCTGGTGTATTTTATGCAGTTGTAAGTACAATTGAGAACAGACTTCTAAAAGTGCTTGTGCCTTGCACAGGCTGTTCACAATTCCACTGTGACACAAATACTTTATTCTTACATATGCTAGCTTCTTCATTTTTTTTTTTTTTTTTAAAAAGAAACTCTTACTGTTTAGCTAGAAATAAGAACAATTCCTCCTTATCTTTCTTGTCACTGTCATACATTGTTTTGAGAAAATTAATCCAATGTTGATGTTTGATTTAAATCCAGGATGACTGTTTCGTGTTTGTTCATGTAAATTCTGAAGAACAGGGAATGATCCCATAGGTTTTTTAAGGTGTTTGATATGCTTGTCTGAAACACTGGCCTTTGCATTGGTTTGTGTGTTCTAGTTGAAAAGAAAGGTGTAAATTTTGTAGCCTTCATTTGCTGTCTTCTGGAAGAGATGTCTGTGACTATTCTTGGAATGATTTTTCAAAAGCATGTGAGAGCTTTTTAGAAAACCTGCAATGGGACAAAGGAGTCTTAGACTTGGATGACTGGAGAATTTTTATTTTTTTGGGAGTAGTATTTGAACCATCTAACTCAAGAGGTGAATCTAACTTAAGATCTCAGAGAAAAAGTTGTCACATGACTATATCTTTTTAAGTCAAAAGACACTGAAATGAATCACCTGCATTTGTTTATATCAATACAGCATGTTTTGAGAAACTGTTCATCAGCACGAATTAAAGTGTGTAATATTTTTGGTGTTGTGTGACTAGTGTAGTTGCAAAACAATTTACAGAAGTGTAATCTCTATTTTTTTGTTTGTTTGTTTGTTTTTATTTAAGCAGAAATGTTATGTACCAAGTAAGGTTCCTTACAGTTGCACCTCAACAGGAGGGAAGCATTAAAGAAGAATCAACTTCAGAAATTCAAAGCAGACAGACCTGGCAGTTTGACTGGGCATTAAATAAACTGGATAACTCTGTCAGAAAAACTGGCCGCATTCCTAAAGCTCTTCTACTAAAAATCTTCCATGAAATATGCAAAGCAGGTAAGTTGCTTCCAATTAAAACAAAATAAAAGCTAAATTTCAAGCTGCAAAATTGCGATTCATCAAAACTAGGAAATTAATTTAAAGACTTCTGATTTACATTTTGTCTTTGGATATTGTTTAATCTACTGCGTATATTGAGCAGACTTTAAATGTTTTAGAGATGTTATTTTGCTTTAAATGCAGACTTTTACTTTTCCAGGTTTTTATGTCTTTGGGAATTTGTAAGTCTTGTAAAAATTCAGTGTGCTTTTAGAGAAATCTTATCATATTGTTTTGCTTATTGTGGATTTTTATCTGGTAATGTTACACCTTCATCATATAATAGTACTGTGAACTCTGAATAGGTGTCTTATCTGTCTGGTTTACCCAGTATATTTTTAAAATGTCTATAATAAACCATGCCATCCTTAAAAGGCCATTTGTTTTAAAATTGAGCTATACAATGAAATGTGAAGGTAGTCCCCCAAGTTTCCCCATTCCTTGGTAGCCATGGTGGTTCAGGACAAGAAAGCTTTATGTTTTTGAATAAAATGAAAATAAACATCTGAGACATCTGACAAATTCAGTTCAGTATGCCTTTGGCTAAAAAATAGCCAGACTATTAATATTTTGCAAACCAGGTGCCACACTTGATGAGGTTCAGTACAAGTTACGATGAGTCAATGGAGATATTTGATAAATATTAACAATAGTACTTACTGAGTATACTTAGCAATGACAAGAACGTATTGTTTACTTTTTAAACTGATATATGTTGCTCTGGAAAGTTACTGGTTTGTATACCTGGGATTGCACTTTTAAAAGTTTTGCGGTTTACTGTTTAAAACTGAGTCTTCAATTCATGCTCTCTTTCTGTTGAACTTCTAAGTTTTTTCTTTTTGCTTGTAATACCCTTTCTGATTCTGACTGCTTTTTCTTTTTTCGGTTTAAAATTATAATTAGCAAGTGTGGGTAGGCAAGAATTTTATGTTTCTAAGTTTATCTGCAAATCACAGTTCTTCGTGATCTTTGATTAGTTACAGTTTTTAGGAAGTCCTATTAACGAAAACATTAATTGATTATAGTGGTTTTGTTTGGCTGTGTAAGTATATTATTTTTAAAAAACAAAAGCATTGAACTTCACAAGAGATTTAACTAGGATGCTATTAAAATAAATGACAGATACTTCCATATGAAAAATTTCAGTCTGTTTTATATTAATGAAGTTGAGAACTAATTTAGCAAGTGTGGGAGGTTAGTTACCGTTGTTTCTTAAAAAGATCTGCCTGTTTTTTTAATTGTTCTTCCATTTATAACTGCAACACAAAAAATGCCCAAAGAGGGTGCTTGCTGTAGATCTCTTGTCCTAAATCTTTCCATACTTACCCTGCCAACCCTTCTCCTGATTCTTTTGCCTTCCAAAGTACTCGGTCACTAATATAATGCTGTCATTGTGGAAGTGGAGATGTGTTGACGTTTTTATTGCATGAACGAATTGTATGCAGGGATTTAAAAGTTAGTCAAGTGTGACTTCTCTCACCACTCTATTATGTCTTCAGAAGTTTAGGTCCCCATTTGCAATTTGTACCTGCCCCACCTCTTAATGTTTTAACTTCTAATTATTGCTTATTTTTTTTCACCGCTACTGTCTGTGTTTCTTCCCTGATGGGTTTACTCTCTATAAGTAACTTTTTTTGCTGTAGAGTGCACTCTTGAAACACAGTTTACAATAGTTATGTGGTATCCTAGATTTGCTGGTCCTTTTCAGTACCTGAAGATCTAATTCTAGGCACTATATAACTTTCTGCTGTTCAGGTTTTTTTTTACTTGACTTTACCATTATTTTATAGCTGTATATCTGTTTCTACAGCTCTGTGTAGTTAAAAATTACACTTAGAGTGATCAGCAGCAGCTGGAGATCCATTTACTGACAACCGCTTCTGCCTCTGTGCTGGCTGTGCCCAATTTTGGAGTGTTGATACGATGATTTGCAAGTAACATATAAAGTGTTCGTGATGCTTTAGACTTCAAGTCATTTTGGAAGTCTGAATTTTTCAAGTCTGCATGTATGTCTCTGATATGCAGAGATATACCTTAGGGATTTTTTTCATCATTTATATTGTATATGAACATTTATCTTGCTCCTTGTTAGATGAAATTACTTCTGAAGTATAACTTTTTCTGTGATAGGAAAGGGATAGATAACATTTTTTTTTCCCTTTTTTTTTTCTTTATAGTATGCTGCTTTCTAAAGGAACTCTCCTTTGTATTAGAAATGGCTGGGTTTGCAAATAAAGATGTGATTGAAAAAAATGTTAAGTCTCCAGCTTATTGGGCAATCTGTGATAGATTCTGCAGCTCTGCGTTACTTTGCCTTAGGAGTAGTAGTGAAGTCCAAGAAAGACAGATGAGTTTATAGTTAGTTTTTTGATGTCCTGGGGCTAGTGCAGAAATCAGAAAAGGCAGACATTCTTACAGTTTCCTACACTATTCCCTAGATGTAAATTATCTAATTTATTTTATATTGAGCGTGGGCTGAAGCGGAAATGGAAACAGAAATTTAAATGTGGAATATTTCTGAATACCAGTTTTGGAATAGTATGGAATTGTTATGAAATTTTTTTATTGTTTTAGAAATTTACCAGGAAGTTCTATCCCTATTACGATAAAATCATCTGTGCATCTTGGATTGGGAAATTTAAAGGACAAAATCATCTGAGTTTAGTATTTTGTGTTGTACTTTTTAAAATTTCTGCTCAGCTGAGCTAAATGTACTAAATGGCATGCTTTATTGTGAATCTTTTTCATCATGGTATGTAATAGTGTCATGTCATTGTTTAATCATTTGGATATCCTGTTCAGTAAAAACCTTCAGTCTCGGAGAAGATTCTATGCTATACAAAATCCTTAAATATTTCAGTAGGTCAGTCTTGAATCTTTTTTCTAATATGAAATGCATAATTATTTATAAAGGAATTTGTGGTTGTGTTCCCGTTGCAGGGTGCCCAGGGAGTAATCAGACCTTGCTTTTGTTGCGAAGTTGTGGTGCTCTTTTACCAGAGGTATTGTCACCTGAAAGAACAGAATTAGCCCATATGATATGGGACAAGATGAAAGAACTGGGTAGGTTGGTTTTGTTAGTCCCTCTTGCAAGAACAGCTGTGTGCTTTAGTTACTTTCTTTGTAATAGAGGACTGAATGTATTTTAATAGTGTTTAAATGTTATGTTATAACAGCAAATGCTGATTACCGAATACAGGTAGGTTTTATTATTCAGGTGAGAGATCTATTTCCTATTCTGGGAGTTATACTGACATCTAGGGGTGTTAATAAATCTAAAGATTTGTGGGGGGGTTTTTGTGTGTGTGGTAGTGGTGTTTGTTTTTTTTTTATTTTGGTAAGATGTTTAAATTGGACTTGTGCTTGATTTTGATTTTTGCAAAAACGTATTTTACTTATCTGTTAGATGTTACCTTGATACCTGGCAGGCTTGAGTATTCCTATGCTACTAGCTATTTTATCAGATGATTATTATTTTTTTTTTTTAAGTTAGTTGCTTATATATAGATGTTGCATAGGTGAACTGCTTCTAGATAGTAATATTACTGAATCTGTAAAACAAATACAGGTGTAGGGAGGTGTGGAATAGCATGCACATGAGCATTGATGTTACTGTTTTTTTGTTATGTTCTAGCCTTTCATAAACACATGTGTGCGGTTAAATAGGTGTCTGATATTTCAAAGGTGGTAAAAGGAGGCAGTCTGATTATATATAAACTTCATACAGAATAAAATTAATATGAAATAAATTATTTGAGAGCTGTAAAATCATGTTGAATTTAGAGAATCTACATTCACTGACTATGGTTGAAATATTTCCTTAGGTGCTGTGTATGATACAAGCCATTACAATGCTTTACTTAAAGTCTACCTGCAGAACGAGCATAAATTTTCTCCGACAGAATTCTTGGCCCGAATGGAGGAAGCTAATGTGCAGCCCAATCGAGTAGGTACCGCTTTATGGTATCTTCATTCTTAATAGTAGTGTCTATTTATTGGATGGAGATCATTAACTTCCTCTTTTTGTTTTCTCTAGGTTACATACCAAAGGTTGATTGCTGCTTATTGCAATGAGGGTGATATTGAAGGAGCCAGGTAGTCTTTTGCATTTATGTTTGAAAGAATTTCCACAAAATCTACTTCTCATATTCCCTACTATTAACATTTAAACTGATTTCAACGTAATTCTTTCAAATTGAGCAAAGCAAAGAGGAGGCTTAAGTATATTTTAACCAAGCAAGGAAGACCTTAGGGACAGCAGGAACCTACAAAGCAAAATAAAAATAAGTGATACACCAGTGTGTTCAAATCAAATGGTATTGAAGTTGCTCAGAAAATAACTTGTTTTGTCATTTCTAGAGCCAGCGTGAAAACATGTGAGGTTATGAAGGCTTACTGCCTGTGTAAGAAAATGGTTACTAGGAAAGGCATTTGAGAACAAAGTGGACTAAGGAGCAAATAGTAGTAATTCTATTTTCTTTGGTGTTGTCTTTGTTGCTCAGGGCTTGTTGGGTATCTGTCGTAACACTTTAATTTTAGCAAAGTTAAGTTGCGACAGTATGATTGCTGGACATGACAGATAAGTAAAGAGAAGATAAAAAAAAAATAAAAATCAAGCCCCAACCTTGTGTCTGCATATTTCAAAGTGACAAATACTATTGATCTGAAAATATGAAAATGGCCAAATTATGAGCATATTATGCAGCATCCCCAAGTGAAATTGCTCAGTGACATCAGGGTTTGGTTTTGTTTGATGATACAGTACTTGTCCAGCAGAGCAGCAATAACTAACTCAGTAGTTTATCTTTACAAAGGAAAAAATATCTAATAATTCATTGTCTTGTATTTTGCAGTAAGATTCTTGGATTTATGAAGAGCAAAGATCTCCCAATCACCGAGGCAGTATTCAGTAGCCTTGTGAAAGGTCATGCAAGATCAGGGTAAAGTTTAATACCTTTTTTCTTTTATTTTACTTTTACTACAATATTAAGTGGTACCGTACAGAAAAATGTCATGCTGCAGAGTACTATGATGTATAGAAGACTGCCTTTTTATACATTTTTGAAGTAAAACAAGGCTATTCAACAAAGGAAGTAGATTTTTCTTGTGTCTGAAAATCTTGACTTTCAAGATAAGTTACTGTAATTTTGTACTGTTTGAAAAACAAATTTGCTGCGCTTAGTTTTGAACTTTTTCAGCTGTCAAAGTTGAAAGAGTATTCTAAATAATACAATAATTAAAAGATTTGCACTTTGAGCTTCCAGGATTTGCTTAGATAAAATAAATTTCTCTGTGCTTTTTGCCGTCTTTGTTTCCAATTCTATTTAATGAAGAAATGTGGAAAAAAACAGTATTATGATATATGAACACACAACACACATTATGATATAATAAACACGCAACACATTATGATGATTAAATCTACTGAGTGTCTTTCTTTTGAATTCTTTTAGAGATATGAAGAGTGCAGAAAATATCCTTTCAGTGATGAGGATGGCTGGTGTTGAACCAGGTCCAGACACCTATTTATCACTCCTGAATGTCTATGCTGAAAAGGGTGATGCTGATAGCATCAAAAAGGTATTGCAAGTTTAAGTTTAAGTACAACGTGTTTGATCTTTTGTTCAATGTAGCTTCAGAATGCTTTCTCTCCATGCAGGAGGAATAATACTGAATCTTCTGACTTGTTTCTTCCTAGTCCACTGCAATTAAATTCTTCTTTTTGCTTCTGAGTAGCTGCTTAACAGAAAGCAGTCTCATACTTTATGAAAAATACTTGTCTTTTGATAGTTGCCTTTTGCTCTAAGAAGATGTTTGCCAGTGAATGATTTAATAATTCAGGAGTTTTTTTAGAGACAAATAGTGCATGTGAGATATTTATATATTTATTTATAAAAAATAAACAGTAAACCTTGATTATCCTGATCCCATTGAGCCATTCTTTGGCTTCCATGGAAGCCACGCAGTATTTCCAGTAAACTGAATTTTTTTTTGAGAGTTCATACCAACAACTTAAGTATTCATGAAGTGTGGATAAGATAATGCTGCCTTACAGCCCTTTGTGTAACTGGTTTTTTTTTTTCAAGCATTCTGTCTTACTTCTTTTTAAATCAAAGAAGTATTTGGAAAGAAATGAGAAAGAAAATTGGTTTGAGTTAAATAAGTAGTATCAGATGGAGAGGACCAAATCAAGGAAGAGGATGTGGGAGACATAATATTGTTCTGTGAATTACAAATTAAACAAATCGATATCAATGAACCGACTTCCAAACACAAACAAAAGGTTTGATTAATCATTCTCCCCTTTTCAAAGTAACTTCTTTTGAAAGTCATGTCACAATGGGAATACCTCTGGTGTTTTCATATATTAGTAGATATTAGGGAGAAACTATCTATGATACCCTTTTATCTGTCCCTTTTTAAAGTCCGTAGGTATTAGAGGCCCTCTCTATAGATCTTTGTTATTCTCTCTACCATGTTGCATGTATCTAAACCCATTGTTCTTGAATAAGGAAAAAACCCAGCTTTTTGTGATGTATTTGTTGATTTTTATTTTAATGTATCCTGGTTTGAGCTACTTTGGAGTTTTTTAAATTTAAATTTATTCTGATTAACAGACTCTGGAAGAGGTTGAAAAGACTGAAGGATACCTTATGGATAGGATTCTGATGCAGGTGATTTTTAGCCTTGCCAAGGCTGGATATCCTCAGTACATTGATGATATTAAAGAACGCATAAGATTTGAAAGAGAATTAATTCCAGGTATGTCCTTGGTTACCACAGCAGTGTTTTGCTGCTCAGGGTGGAGAAGGAAAGCATTTTCATTCTTTTTTTGCAACAATAACTAATGTTACCAAAAATAGGTAGTTTTGCACTTGAATAATTGAATACTTAGGGAAAATTATTTGTACTGCTTTAGGTCACATTTTATAAGACTTAAATATAAATCTATTTTAATCATTTACATACAAAAATTAATCTACCAATTTTTTTAACTTTTAAAATTGTTAAGATTTTATAGAAAACTAGTAAATGTGGAGTCCTTTCTTCAAACAATGCTTTTGTAATTCCTGTTGTGACAACTCTTTGTGATATCATAAAAAGGGAGACTAAACACTGAATACAGTGCATTTTTTTTTATCTGCAGTTAAAGTCAGTTTTGGATTCCAGTGTATGTAATCTGACTGAGAACTGTTAATTATAATTAATCTATTTTTTCTTTTCTGACGTGTCTAGAAATGTGTTTCTCTTACTTAGTATCCTGTCATGCTACAGTGGTGATGCTTCTGTAGTTTTTGGCATGGTGTTTTTAATGGGGAAGTGAATTTCATTGATAAATACAAATAATTCTGAAAAAGGTAGTCTCAAATTTGATTGGTTAATCATGTTTAAAAGTATGCTAATAATACTTGTAGAATACATTTGCTTTCCCAGCTTTCACTAATTTTAGTCGTTTACTGCAAAAATAGTCACATGCGCTTTTAAATTTTGTTCTCTGTTTTTCCCGTCCTAGATGCAATGAACTTGTGTTTGACTCTGATAACTCATGGCTTCGAAGATATAAGTTTCCATATTTTGAAGTCTTTTAATCATTTATCACGTGATAATGCGGACCAGGGTAGCTTCTTCTTGCAACATTGTGTAAATAGAGACATGGTACGCAGAATAGAAATACTTCTTCCTTAATATACTAATAACAATATATTCATTTAGTTTAATGCAACTCTGAAGATGGAAAATGGTGGATTTTTTTGAATTGTTCTTAAAGAATAAAAGACAGATTTTAATATTTCTTATCAGTTTGTAGTATGTATGTATGTATCAGCATAGTAAATTGAAATTCACAAAACATGTTTGGCATGTGTAATCCCCATTTCCTAAACATTAGAAGAATCTGACATTCTTAATGATTTGAGAAATTGAAAAATATATTAAATTATATTTTAAAATTCTTTGCAGCCTGTGAGCAAGCTGAAGCAATTTTGTAGTGAGTTAAAAGAAGCAAAAATGCACTCGGCACCATTACCGTTTATTTTGCGTTGCGCTTTGGAGGCCAACAAACCAGGTACTCTGCTTTTTTAGTTATTTTGCACATGCTCGTTTAAAGTACTTGGTCACTGTTTAATTATCTTGTGATTGTTTTCAGCCTTGGCCATTGATGTGATGAAGATGATGAAAGAGGAAGGCCTGCCACTCAGACCTCACTATTCGTGGCCGCTGCTAGTTGGGTACCAGAAAGAGAAGAATCTTAAAGGTTAGTTATCTGATAAATACTCCTCTAGCTTTATTGCAAAGCCAGAGCACAAATCTTTATTAAAGCATTGCCCAGAGATTCAGCAGACTCTTCAAAGTAAACAAAGACCTTACTGTGTGTCTTACTTTGTTGCAAACAATTTTTCCTTCAGAAAGACTTTTTTAAAACCTCCTTTCTTACTTAATCGTGGTACAGTTCTCAAAATTTAAAGTCTACCTTTGCATTGAAAGATGTGTGAGAGTGTTTAATTATCTTTTTAACTCTTCACATTCTTTCTGCTTTCCACTGGTTCCTTTTGCTGCTCATTACCTTTTACAGAGTTTACTCCTAAAGAAACTGAAATCTGAGAGAAGCGTTTAAAAGTAAGGTTATCTTATAATGACTCTCTCGGACTGCAAAGCCAGTCCTTTTATCAAACCAACTTCTTATTATCTACCTGATAAGCCAAACGTGAGTTTTGTTACAATAATGATAACTGCAGGAGAACTTACATTGCTGAATGTGCGAGACTGACCTGACAGCATACTGATTGAAGGACAGAAATGCTCAATCTTTGGGATCCTTAAGTAGGTTTAAGCATTTAGCATACTTTCCCCTGTTACACATGGGGATGTCTACAGGATATGAATAAGAATTGAACAAATATTAAATTTTAGAGTACAGTATCTAATTCTTTGGTTTGCGTTATTGGTAATTCAGAAAGAATGGTATTGTAAAAAGATGCTTTTAACAGAAGTACTTCCCCCTTGGGGAAACAAAAAACTGTCTTTTTCATCTTATCTCACAGTATAATGTGCTTTAGAATGAGATGCAGAGTTGTTAGTGTGACACTGGGTGACAAACAAAATGCACAAACAAAAAAAAAGTGCTTTTAGCAGACTCTTCATATCGCAATTTTATCTTAAATATACAGTCGCATTCCAGTTTGGAAGAAATGCTGAAACAAGTATTCCCTAATTGTTTCTGGCTATAAAAATGTCTCAAGTCTTTTTCAAAAAGCCTTTGTGAAAACAATATTCAGTTTTTATTAACTCCTTAGGCTCTGGTCCTGCTACACTACTTCCCAAGTTTATCTTCTCCCAGGTTTTGAAATGCTTGAAAGTTCTATGATATTTTAAAAGTCTGGCAACATTGTTTTAGTTCGGTCCTTTGTGGCTTGCTTGAAGTGCAATGTTGCTAAAAATAAGTACGTTGAAATCAGTATCATACCTTCTGTATGTGGATGCTGCCTACTGCAAAAACATGCTTTCTGTTATTCCATGCAAAATTTCACCTCACTAACACAATATGAGAGATGTAGGAAGTGCTTTTAGATTTAGACTTAGCTCTCAAAACTGAAACAATACCTGACTGTTGAGAGAAACTTAAGTTTTTGTATCTCTTTTAGTCTTTGGCAAGACCAGACAGAGGTTGCCTTAATTTGCAACTCCAACTCTAGAAATTAACCATGCTTTGCACAGTAGTTCCTGCTGGAAGCCATGTAAGCAAATTGAGAAGAAAACTACTGAAGGAACCTTCAATTCTGTCTTTCTTTCCCATTTCCTAGAGCACCTTTCTTTTTTTATCTGCAAAGATATTGGATAAATAAACTTCTGTATGACTGTATGATAATACTGAGGATTTGCAAGCATGTTTTTGTAACCCAGTAGTTCATCTCCAAGTTTGAATTGTCAAGTCAGAACAGAACTACTGTGTGCATACCTACAAAATCAGTGATTTTGCAATTCTTAAAAGACGTAAGACATCAAAGCAATTTCGTCTGCAGTGAAGATTCAGTTAATTTTTTCCTGCTGCAGTGAAACAAGTTGTCTTGTTCTTTCCCATGTGTAAGCTCATATTCATTTTTTGAAATTTAATAACAAAAAAAATGAATAAATGAGATCCAGTATCTAAAAATACAATGAATGTGCTCAAAGGAAAGTAAGGGGG
>JAHREE010000287.1:5375187-5480351 GCA_033628505.1 Tringa tobata
ACCCCACCCACCCACCCTAAAACTGTTTCATAGAAACAATAGAGCAAACAATAATGCTGCAGTGAGAACCAAAAGGTGACAGCAGGTAATAAATAAACAGAATGGTGCTTTCTAGCAGCAAAAAATAACAGACCTGTGTGAACAAAAGTATAGAAAGAGACTGTATCACATCTCATAGCAAAACTGAGGTAATAATTCCTTTCTCTACAAAGTAGTAATGCCTGGCCTAACGTGTGTCATTTTGCATCTCAATACAGGTAAGGCTAAAAAAGGGAAAGAACTTTGAGGCAAAACTATTAAAAATCTGATAGGATGTAAACAGTGGACTAAATCATTAAAGAAAACAATATAAGCAACAACCTATTTAGAACTGCAGGGTACAAATGTCTGAATCAGTATGTATTATGTGACCCAAGCAATTATATAACTAGTAGCAATATTTAATTTTACATTTATCTAATGTTTATTATAACAAAAGCTGACACTGGATATCAAAGAAAATTCCTTAACTTCTGTATTATGGAATTTAGTTTGAAAGAAAAATAGCAGTGAAGTGGTAGCTTAGAGGAATCAAACTAAGCAAGGCCATTTTTAGAGATACTTTAGAGAACTTAACCGCTCTAAAATAGCAGACAGCTCTTTTCAGTCATTTTACACAGGCAAGTAATTTCACTTGGGGCATTCTTGCTTTTATGTGCATCTAAGTTGATAATTACTTATTTCCATAGTATTTATCTAAGTAAATGCTTTTTGGAATAGAAAGTGCTTGCAGGGTTTAAAAAATCAATATGAGGTGGATCTGAAATTGTTATTGGCGCTAAGATTCATCTTGTATCAGATTATACGCCAAAAGCAGGAGAGCCTAGTATAAATAAGCAGAAATGTTTGACTTAGACTTGTTACTGAGTATTTTATAGCTCCCCTTCATCTTTTTATAATCGTTATTTTTAAAGACAGTTATTTAAAGTCAATAGTGTATTTCACTTTTGTTTTCTGCTAAACTGTTGTTATATACACAAAGCATGGTTAGTGAATGATAATTGAATTTTTACTTCAGGAAATAAGGGAAATAGGACTCTTAGTCCTGAGAATAAGGCTGGTGATTTCACAAAGAAACTGCTTGAAATACTGTTTTGTAGACAGACTTTTCTGGCAAAGAACTTTGAGTGCATCTGAAATCAACATCACAGCAAAAATGTATTGGATATTATGTTGTTTCCCTGAATGTAGCCTCACTTTTCAAACTGGACATTTATTTTTCTGTTTCATTAGAAACCTCCTTACAGCCCAATTTTACTGCTCTTGCACATGTAGAACTGAACTTAACTGCCTTAGGAATCCCCTTTGTTCTGATGGGACTGCTTTAGGAGGGAGGCACAATTTTACTGTGAGAGACTTAAGAAATGAAAGCATGGACTGAAATGCAAGTCTCTGTTTTCACTTCCTGGAAAGTAGCAAGTTGCTTTGCTTGACCAGAGAAATATTACAACCATCTTGTAATTCATCTCTTCTGTATTGCTTCTTGGATATACTGATTTGGGGCTAGAATCTGTTCTGCTGGAGTGTTCCCGTGCTGTTTCCAGTATTGACAAAAAGGAGGACCAAAGTTTGGCTGTATTTTATTCCCTGTTCCTGTCCTCTTTCCACTCACTCAGTTATTTGATTTTTAGGTACTCGGCTCCTGCAGCCCTTGCATATTTCAGCCCAAGATCTCAAAACCTGTTGTTGATCAAGCAGGGAGGTGGCTGGAAGACATTACTGTGGGTTTGAGTCAGACCCAATCTTTGGGATCAGTGGAGGGCAATCCACTGGCGTATAAGTGGGCTGTTAATGAATAAAATAAATAATGATTTCATTCTTTTTTACTTTCTATTTTTGTGTATGTTTTATAATGTGTGTAAGATATCAGTAAAGTAGGACATGTATATAATTTCTAAATAAATGTACATGTATTAGGGATGTGTTCACAAAAAAGTTTGGGAGACCAGTGTTCTAGAGAAATGCGACTCCACTTCTGTGTCTCTCTTTTTTAGTGTGTTTTTTGGTTTGGGAAGAGAGTAATAGTGTTTTTCCAATATGAGGAGCAGATAATTTCTAAAAGTCCACACACATAATGCTCAAATCCTATTTCATAGATGTATTTGACAATTTTGTAGTGTTTATTGAGGTGGGAATGTTTCATTACTTTGTATTGTGGACGATACTCATGTGATGATAAAGTAGTTCTGCTCTCGGTGAGGTAGAAAATGTATGCAAAATTGTAGGAATCCGTGTTGGTTTTCATTACTCTTTGGGTCCCCCCCTGCAATTGTACATCAGCCATCTTAGAAATGAAGAAATGTGCGGCAGCATTTTTTTTAAAATCTGTGATGAATTTGGCTATATGCAATATTGTTGCTGATATTCCTCCTTAATCTGCATCTCACTGTCATGCTGGTATTCTGATCTTCATACGTGCCCTTTTCCTACTCAGGAGCTGTGCCAGGTCACGTAACATTTTTGTGACAAATGTCTACTAGGGAATGGGGGTGTGTTACAAGCCTGCTTTCTACTCTGTTCTAGATACAAATTTGAACTCAAATCTCCTGAGTTTACCACACCTTATTCACTATGGTATCTAGTTCTTGGTCTTGAAACTACTTGTGGAACAGATACAGTTATTTTTGAAAGGTTTCAGAACAGGAGGACTTAACGTATGGAAAGTTGAAAACATGAAATAGAAACTAGCTGTCAGAATTTGGAAGGTATCAAGATAGACTTGCTGTAATTAATTCTTTATTCATATTTTTGCAGATTCTGGGCCAAAATCAGAGTTTTGTTTAAGGCAAACTCAAACAGATGATGCGACTTTAATCTAGTGTGACTTGCCTGCATGTATTTTCAAGTGCTCAAAGGGAATTCACATTTGATTATTTGCACCATAGTGCACTGCATAAAATATTCATGGAAGTGTCACTTTTCCATAGGTGGCACTCCAGGGCAAAGACAGGGACTTTGGGAAACTTTACATTTTTAAAGTAATAAGTATGAAATGCAAGTTGAAAAAAACATATGCTGTTTGGTACTGGTGTCCTGCAGCAACTGACAAATCATTTTTAGACCAGCAAAAAATGGTAATACCTGTATTTGTTTTGACAGGAATTCAAGAGTTTGCTAGCTGGGGTTACTGTAAGAAGTTTCTGCAAATTGCAAGAGTGTGAGCAATTAAAAAGCATGACATATACTCTAAAACTCTACACTCAAATTGCTGAACTATTAAGATTTGGTATCTGTTGTCCTCAGATGAGTATCTAAAGTAGTAATATACAGTCTAGTTGTGTGAATTGATATGAACTCTGAAAAAGTTATACTGTAGCTTCAGTGGGGCTTGGGAGGCTCCAGCCTTTCTTTGCATTTCCAGCTTGAAGCTGATGAGTTGATAGATTAATCAACCTATTTGCTTACGAAAATATGACTTGTTTTAAACAAATCTAGAAAGCATGCCTTGCAAATCAGGGTTGGATACTGGGAACAAAGCTAAGAATGTATTATGTATTGAAGAATGCGTGTGTATCTTAAATTTGATTACGTACTTTACACCAAATTCCAGATTTATTTTTTTTATGCACAATAGTATAAAGACTGATATATAGCTCTAAAAGATGTTTTGCAAATATGACTAAAAGTAACTGTCATATATTCACTGTTTTAGAAAATAACTTTGTATACTAGCAATTTCCAAACTAGCCAAGAGTTTCATCTTTTCGATAGTACAGTGCAGAACAGGAAGTTTAGTAAATCTGTTTTAAGTTTCACAGTTAAAAACTTAATATTAACACCTAAAATATAAATGCAGGATTTTGCATGACAATTTCAAGGAAGGAGATTGAGGAGACAAGTCCATTTTTTGAAAAGCAACCTTTATTTTTAAAAGTTGAGTCTCAAGTTTTCATTTTTCTGAAATGTTCAGCCTTACCAATTTTGTCTTGATAGGTATCTTTGAGGTCCTGAAAGTGATGCACGAGTTGGGGGTGGAACTTGATGCAGAAACATACACAGACTATGTTTTTAAAAATTTTGCTGATAGAGAAACTGTCCGTGCTCAGCTGAAGGTGAGTTTACATTTAGAATTTATAGAAAAGATTATTACCTGGTTTGTTTTTCTATATTCTCTGTGAAGGCTTTAGATCCCAGTAGTGCTCTAAACATGAACTTGGTGTGATAAAGCCTATTCTGAATATTCAGATTATTTTTGAAACAGTTGTAGCACTGATGGTTTGATTGCTGTATCTTTCTTTGGCATTTCTTTCTCCTCAGAGGTAACCAAAATATTTTGCTCAAGACTTACTAGCTTTCTGTTTCCTGAGTGGAAAATTAAATAAATTAATGATGTACTTTTAACTGAGGATTAGAAGTATTACAATTGCTTCTGGGGTTTTTGGGTTTTTTTTGTTTTTTTTAACTTAGTGTAGAATTCAGAATTGCCGACTAAGTTGACTAACTGCCCCGCTCTCTTTGCCTGTCATAACTTTGTCTCTGGCAATTGATTTCAATACAAAAGCTGGATAATTTTTGATTGGTAGCAATTTATCTGGCTGACTGTGTAGACTTCTGTAGAGCACATCCTATGTTCTCAACAGCTATCAGTACAAGAATGCAAATGCCCTTTGGGAAGAAAGCATTTAAAAATACAAAGTATCAGAAGGTCTTCTCTGTGTGTATTTCCAGTGATTGATTACTTTCTCTCTATCTAGAAAAATGACTGCCTCTTTGAAACTGTTGGACTCTCTGTAGCAGAAATAAGATATGAAGCAGTACATGGAAGACTGAGCAATGTTCTTTCTCTGTGTAAGTATTTTTCATGTTGCACGTTACTTCATGCTTGGCAATAGTGTCGATTGGTTGTAGGCTAAGAGATTTACATGTATTAATAAATGAGGTTTAAAGATATGTGGGAAACTTGAGCAAAGCTTTTATTATGGGAGGTCCTCTACGATGAGATGTCAGACAGTTTGAAACTAACAATTCTGGACAACATATCATGGTTAAATTATTTTTTAATATTGAACCTAGCCATAAGATTTATGTACAAGATATTTGCAAATCACAGCTTTACTGTGATTGTGCTAGGATTATCATCCTCTTGTACTTAGAGGGCTTAAGGAAACAATTTGCCTTGCACAATGACTGTAAAGTCTTTCGTGCAGGGTTTGTCTTTGTTTACAGCACCAATTGCAACAGGATGATAGACTAACAAATGGCTCTGAAGTACTGCAGAATTATTAATGAAAGAACCAACTTTAAAGAACTGATTGGCACGGACGTTAACCTGAGTGCGCTCTGCAGATATGTTGGGCGTGGAAGTTATACACATAACTTATGTTATACGCGTAAATTTGAGTTAATTAGGTGACGAAGTTCTAACAGCATGAATTAATCACTTTTTAATAGTTTCCTCCGAAGACATTTCTGATGTTTAGTGCTTGCAAAAGTTAATATATGTCGTTGACTGAATGTATGGAATGGGAAGATTTGCTTGGTTAAGTATGAATATGTGTTTCCCTTCAAAATTTAAAACAAATACAGTTTTTATTTGCCTGGGATACTGAGACAATAATAAAATAGCTGAATTTGTACTAAATCTGATACAGAAAGATCTCTTTTTTTTAAAGAACAGTTTTATTTGGCCAAGGTTGAGGGAAAACCTTAAGCAGTCTTTTGCTGCATTTGTCATTAACTGTTTTAATTAAAATATATATTCTATACACCATGACCCTGGGAAGCTGTTGTGTTGAAAATGAGAAAATTAAATGAGTAGTTACTAACCAGTGAATTAATTTTTGTATTTGAGATTTATCAGTTAGTGAATCTGTAAGATTTACTTTACCTTCAGCCATTGTTTGTTCTTGTTACAGCAAGAAACATTAACCATGAAAAATGAAGTACTTAAGATAACTTTGAAATTATTTTGAAGGAATAACTATTTATTAGGAGCAATGGAATTTCTTCTGGAAAGTGAAATAGTTGTGGTTTGGGGTTTTTTGCCTATGTGAAGAAGTAAAGCCGCCACTGCACACTCATTCTGGTTCACTGAAATAGTCAGGTTTTAATGTAATATATGGCACAAAGACATGTGTGCCTGGTCTATGATAGATGTATATGATATAAAAAAAATTATACAGGCACGTATAGTAGGCTGCATTCTGTCTTGCTGTCATGAAATTAGTCTCAGTGTATTATTTAGCGCTTGTCTGTGCGTCGAATATAAATCTTGTAGTGGTACAAACACTTTACAAAGACTAGGGTTAATAATTCATGGAGACGTACAGAAATTCTTTTGAACTTGGGCTTTAAAGTAAATAGTTTACTGAGTTGAAATGAATGCTAGTAAATCTAATTAGCACCTATGTAATGATAAGGCACTGATATTAAACAGCTGATTTTTTGTTGGTTGGTTGGTTTTGACTTGGCTTCTTTTGCAGTGTTACAAAGAGGGAAAAATAGATGCAGTATGGAAAATAGTTCAAGATTGTCTCATCAGGGTAGTTGGGGGAGGCAAAGGTTGGTTATTAATGCCGGTTGCTATCTAGGTGTATTGATTCAGCTTCTCATACTTTATAATGTATAGATTTCTGCTACTGACAAGATGAAAACTACGAAGCGTCAGCTGAGGAATCTGGGCGCATAAGGCATCGTACATGAGAGCCGCTTTTTCCCTTTATCATGCCGTTCCATTCCACTTCATTGTCAGCCTCTTGATTTTCTCAGACTTGTTTGTTGCTAAGGAAACCAGGTTGCCGATTGTCAGCAGCAGCTGAGCATACTAAGATGCTTTTCTGCTCATCTTTTTATGAGCAAAAAGTTTAATATACCACTGGAAGAGGATTTGTATTGAGGGTTTCTTGAAGCCAACTTTACCTTGAGATTTCTAAACGAAAATAAACATTCCAACATTTAAAACTTTTAATTTTCTAAATGCCTGGAGTTGGACTAAGGAGTGGTTTTAGTGTGTTGTTCCTGCCTTTTATTTCCCAGGTTCCTACAGAGCAGATATTTTATTTCAGTTCTCTTCTACCATATACCATGTTGCAGCCCTTGCTGAAAGGGCCCAGTGCATTCAGGTTTTTACAGGGGTTAATTCTATTGTTAAGGTGAAGTCAGATGATAACAACTTCATACAGGACTTAAATGCATCCACTAGTGAATTTTTATTCTTTGCTGGAATATGGTGCTGGAATGAGAGACAGCAATTCTTGAGGAAGAAGGTAAAAGGATTTGGAATCTTCTTAGACAAGAAATGATATAAATATGAGGACATAGGGCATAACTGTAAATGACTTCTCAGGGACATCTAATTTTAAGTAATTTTACAGTTTCCTTTGTGTTCAACCAATATTGTAAATAGCAACATTTAGAACTGTGTGTCTGTATCTTTTTCCCCCCTTATGTTTAACTTAATCCAGTGGATAGCATTTTAGATGGACCTACTTTTTCTTTCTTGTCAGGCAATTTAACATCAGCAGAGGCAAACACCTAAGACAGTGTCATTGTTTTGTTTTTATTTTTTATTTTTTAATTAAAAAGTAGAAGGTAAAATTGTAAAGCCTAATTTAAGGCAGGTATTCAGCCTGAAACATATAGCAAACCATTTGCCCCTAATTGATCTTTTTTTCTTCCAGAGCTAATACCTCAAGTTTTCTTGATTGGATTGTTTGGGGTTTATTTTGTTTTTTGGAACAGAGAATTTTCTTCGGTCTTGTACTTTTTTACAGATAAACTGCTTACTCCTCTTACTGATTTTTGTAAAAGACTTCAAGGCATTAAAAGGCAATGAAGAGGGACAAATCTCTCTTTTAGAATATTTGATCCCTTTTGAAATGGAGCAGATTTAGAGCTGATAAAACCAAGACTGTTTCAGATACCCTGGTATTTGAAATTTTGATTTACAAAAATTTGTCAGCATTTATTTAACTAACGAAATAGTTTTTTGAATTACACCCTGTTTATATGACCTGACTTGCTGCAGTTCAGGGATTTTTTTACAAGAATTATTTAGAAATATTTCTTTCATTTACAGTGTCTTCAGCAAGCACACCTCCTATTGATATCCGTCAGTTTAGAAACAGCCTCATTTTGGGTTTTAAAAGGTAAGGTTGCTTTACGATTACCTCTTTTTTTTTTTTTTTTTTTTTTCCCTCTGTGGTGAAATTCCATCTCTTTTTTGCCTTGTTGAGCACAAGTTTGCACAGTCTTTCCCCCCACACGCCATGTTTGAAAATTGAAAAGTAGGATTCCAGCTGTAGCAGATCTGAAGAATACCTTTGTTCCTGTCTGCTCCCCCTGGTTTCCTTGCCTCTGCTGCATATAAGTATTATATATAGTGAATTCAAAGGAACTTAACTGCACTTGTTTGTTCTGTGGTATTTGACAGTCTATAAACTTCTCAGGGTAGTAAACATTCGGGGGTTTATCATTATTCACTATTTTCTTTATAAACTGTTATGCTAATGTACGTTTTCCCTGAAGATTATTGTTGTTATTCATTAAAGTAAATGGGTGCTTAATGAACACAAAATACCAGTAGGAACCAGGCATATACATCTGGTAGCTTTCTGTGCGCTTTGGGTTAATACAATTCCTGAACGCTCACATGTAACACCTAGTATTGTGCTACGTTGTCATGACTGAGTATTCACAGCCTTATGGTCCCCTTTTGTAAGGAGGGTTCCTTGCTAACTTGCAGGATTGTCTTAAGTTTATGCAAGTATGTGTGAATTAACAAGCATTTCTATCATTCATCATTTACCCCAATAGGACTGAGTGAAGTTTTTTTTACAGCATATCCACACCACTGGGAACCAGAGTGGTCACTAAATATTACTCAGACTGGAGTTATTTCCTATGTTTAGGTTGGATGTTAGTAAAACATACCAGGTGAATATGACCAAAATAATTTCCTAGTAAATTGCGAATTCTATCTAACTGATCCTGCTCTACCATGAGAAAAGGAGACAAAGCAAACCAGTGTTCAAATTGGGTTTGTTGACTAGGCCCTAGCTGATCTTGACATATAATGGATAAGTGAAATAAAGTTTTAGATCCAGTAGGGTTATTTTACTATTCCTTTTAGTAGCCAGCCCCAGCCAGCTTCATTTCAGGTGTATTAATTAAAGTAACAGATTCTTGAAATGCATTTTCTCTCTGTAAGTTGTCGATAAATACTCAATTGAAGTAGGACTTGTAGTAGAAAGGAGAGTTGTGCAGGTGTTCAGAATGTGATTTAAAGTATCTTTAAAAAGTTATCAACTTGTATTGTGAAAACTAGCTGTTCTTTCTCGGCAGTGGAACAGTTACTACTGTTGTGATTTCAATAGTTATCAAACATTTGGGCTAAAATTTGGAATTCTGAGGGAAATTAAGGTTGGGGGTTTATGGTGGGATTTTTTCTTTTCTTTTTTTTTTTTCACTTCAGCTTACTGTTTTTCCCTTCTTCTTGCCACTTGCAAGAGTGGCATAAGGTTTTTAAATTTCTTCTAATATTAATCCCTTGTTTGCCTTTGTTACTACCTGGTTTCAGAAGCTATGTACAAGGTTGGCTGTGCCCAAATTTTTCACGTTGTATTGTTTCTGAAAGCGTGCCAATTCATGTGTCTGTATCTATTTTAAGCTTAAAGGCTAGAACAGCCTAAAAATGAAGTTTGAGGGTTTGATAAGATAGAAGAAAACAATACTTATACCTTTTGTAAAGACTGCAACAAAATTTTATGACTAAATGCTGGTCTCGAATGTTCAAATGAGTGGAGTTTAGGACTGGCGTACAAAAATACAGGGTATGGACACCAGGGACACATGAACAATGTCTGTGGCAGGCTAGTTTATGGATTTCTGTTGAAGCTGCTCTTCTCTGGTAACTGCTTCGAAGTATTTCCATTCTATTCGCCTGATGTACCATTACTATTTCAGAGTCAAGTACTTTAGGAAATTGATGCATTTGATATCTGCAGTTCATTGTCATGCTGTCAGTGGTGGAGCGAGTTCACCCAGGAAAGCTTAACTAACCTCACAGATAGCATTTCCACCCCCCACCCCCTCTGTGTGGACCTGCATTTGACTCATTTTCAAATACAAATGGCAGTAGCACAAAAAGAATAGATGTTTCATAGGCTTGAACCTCCTAAATAAAATCCTAAATTTCTATGAATGCTCTCAAGTTTCTGTGCAGCTTTTCAAACTGATGTATTTTCCCCTTATGAGAATCATAGAAAGATAAGGTCATAAGATTTTGTTCTCTTAGCCTTGTCTAGGTTAAAGCTGCTTTATAGTTGTCAAAAAGTTATAGCTTCTGGTGAGAATGTTGATGCTCTACAACTATAGGAATATTTCAGGTTTTTTATACTTCAGTATTAGAGTTAACATTTTAATATGTCAGGTTTTTTACACTTCAGTGAACTGTTTAACATTTGATCTTTGGTTGTAACCTGATGACATACAGACAAGTACTCTCCATCAAGTTCTGTCGTATTCTATGAGGGGAGAAACTGGAGTTCTTCTATGTTTTGTTTTCTATTTTTTAAAATACTATCTATTTATCTCACTCTAATAAGCATTATACCTTAAGTTAAGAGATGTGATTACTTTTTTTTTTTTTTTTTGCATGGTAGAAATGTGTTTATAGCTGCCTGTAGTTAATCTTTCTATGCTAAAAGTCTAATTTTAATGCACAAGAGTCTAGATTTTTGCACTAGCAAATTCCACATATTGAGTGTTTGCGACTTGTTTGAGTGAAGTTTATGTTCTTGAAATGCTAAATAGAATGCAGTATAAAGTAAAAAAGTGCAATTAGGACATGTTAAAAGATTGAACTAAATTAAAACTAAAATTTATTCTTTGTAGCCTTAGTTATCTGTTTGGGTTGCTACATTATTTATAGTTAATTAGCAGAAACTATGACCATATGGAATATAGTAAAAAGTACAATACGTATTCTGTACAGAGTTGGTTTAAACAATATGTGGCAATTATTGTATTTAAATTTTATTTAAATAATTGATTAAAATCTTCAGTGTTAATGTTTTGTGTTTTTTTTGAAAAGATAGAAGAGTAAAATCACTTTGTTGCTTTTAATTTGTTATCCTTTGCTGCCCTCTTCAGCTCAGATGATGTAGATCTTTGGAGCAAGGTAAGTGGAGATATTGCTGTGAATAAAATCAAGTGCTTTAGGCACTGCATGTTTATGATGCACTACTGTAAATCTGAATTCTGAGCCCGATAATTGGCAACCTGATTAATTTGAGCAAGACTTTTGTCAGTGGCAGATGGTACAACTGTATGAAATTGAATTTTCAAATTGGACAGTTAAGTGTAATTGCGAAGAATCAAATGTGGTGTTACTGTGTAGGGTAGCTTATGCTACACCAATTTCTAGGTCTGTGTTGTTATACATGAAGGTAATGTATAGCTGTAGCTTCTGGAACAAAGCCTGCCATGGTTGCACAGTCTGACATTGTTTAATTCCCTTTCCTGCCTTCCCTAAACTTTCTTCCTATCCCCGTACTAGCACTAATAAAATAAGACACAATTAGAATTTTAAAGTTTTTGTCATATGACTTAAAACACTGAAGGCAAAGCCAGATAACACAAATCACCTGGGTGAAGTCATGGGGAAATGACTGATCATCGTGCCCTCCCTGGTACGGGCTACATTAGAAAGACTGCAATATAACTTGGTCAATAAATTGTGCAGAACAGTAGAATAGAGGAGATGTTGGCAGATACTGCTTGGGATGTAGTTACAGAATTTGGGAGGGGATGCACTGTGCTTTTTGTCTTTTTTTTTTTTTCTTTTCTTTCGTACTGTACTTGTTGACTAATAAACTACTACATGGCTTGCAGTATATTTTAGATTTTTCAAAGAAATCTTGGAATGAAATTGAAATTGTAATTTGCAAAACCACTGATTAATGACTTGTATAAATCAGGTACAGGTGTGAGGTGCCAGGGTTTTGGGGTTTTTTTTACTACTATTTTCTGTTGGGTGAAGATTATGGTGAGAGAATGTTTTAGTCCTCTGCCTTCATCCTTCCTTTTTTGCATTTAAAAAATAAAAAAAGTAGGGCAGGGAGAGGCAAAAAAATGGGATCTCTTTTTACTTCCATTATGAAATTAACAGAAGTAATTCACAGTAAGCACAGTCAGAGGACTGAAGTAATTGTGGTCTGCACATGAAGTAGTATCTCGAGTTACTTCTGCTGTTCTCCACAATGGAAGGAAGATACATTTTGTTGTCTTTGCTAAATTTATGAGTAAATACATTTATTAACCTTCTGAAATAAAAAATGCTAACTTGGGAAATAAATACATACTTAGCATTAGAAATAATATCACACATTCATTTTTTTTCTGTAATCCATCCTTTTTTGGTATTCTTTGAAATTTCTTTGAGAAGGAAAACTGTGTTATCAGAACTTTCTTAGATTTTTTTTTTTTTGGTAGTTGTAGGTTCTTCTATCTGTTGATTTGTCATAGGAGAACGAGGGCAAAAGGGCAGAAGAGAGCTGTAGTGTAACTGTCCACGGTACTGGTAAAATGAGAAGTGATAGGTGCAGTATTCCATTGCATATTTGATATTTTCTGGCTTTGTTTATCTATTTTTATTAATACTTAAATGTGAGGGTTCCTTTTCTTCTGTCATTACTTAAACACAGCACTGACAGTGGGAATGCATCCCCCTCTAACTTCTTTCAGATTGCATTCTAGCATCGTGGCATATAAAGCAAAATTCTTGAAGTACTTAAGATCTCTGTTTTTAACTAAAGATGATGTAATTTTCTTAATGACAGTCAAATGGATTTTAAAAGTGATTTAGTTAAGTATTTTTAGATAGGACTTGGGGGCTTTTGGGTAAACGCTTTTTTTCCTCTGATGAAGGAAAACTTACGTATTTCTTCAGTTTGTGTGACTGATGGAATGTGTGTTTAATTTAGTCAAATGCAATTAATTTTTATGGACGCATATTTTGTCATTCAAAATTGCTCTTATTTGCAACAGCTGTACTAGTTATCTTAAATGTAGCAGAGCATGATAAATTGTGTTCGTCTGTTTTCTTCATGCATTTGCTTCTTTCAAAATAGAAAAAAAGGTTTATGGGCCAATTTTAGCCTTCGATAAATTGGAACATAATTGTAGCATCTCAGGAGCGACACTGGTTAATATTTGCTTTAAGCAGTGTCTTACAATAGCTAACTTTCTGTGGAATGATACATAAACAGAATACCAGAGTGTCTGTCTTACTGCCACACCTCAGAAAGCATTTCTGTTTGCAATATTTTTTTAAGAAAAACCTATTATTTACAAAAAAAACCTTCATTGTATTTTTTAGGGAATTACTATGATGTGGTAAAGAATAATACTTTAACAGAGAAATGCTTTATTATTTTGAGAATTCAATTTCAGATACTATTTGTCCTTGCTTGCTTCTTTTGGCTGCAATGTACGATTATTCTGTCTTGCCAGATAACAGAACTGTTGTACAAGGATGAACGTTATTGCCTGACGCCTTCAGGACCAACTGGTAGAGTTTCAATTTCTATGATTGTAACTTATCCACAAATCCGTTCTTCTGTGTAATGATGGGTTTGAGGGATTACAACAGTAAACACTGATTGCTTCTTTTTGAAAGTGAAATTTGAAAACATGTTGGGTAAAATCCTGATTCAAATAATCAGAGCATATTTTGTGAGATCCATGAGATCCTTTTTTTTGTTTGTTTTTAGAATTATAAATAAATCTTGCTGATAATGATTTATTTTTCTAAATTTATTCACCAAAATAGAGATTTAGAATGAACACAGTATCAGTGCTTAAATACTTGGGAAAAAAAAAAAAAAGAAATGCAGTCTTTCAACCTAGTTTTACCTTTAGTAGCCCTTCTGATTTTTTGAAGGAAAATGGTGCTTAACATCCCAAATCTTCTACTTTGAAATAAGTATACTTTTTTGTATAATCTGTTTTTTAAAAAAAACAGGTTGCTTTTTTTTTTTCCTCCCAGTGGGGCAGAAGGGGCAAAAGGGGTACGAGGAAAGCTACAGTTGAGAAGACAATTACTGATGCTTTCCTAGTCTTAGCTACAGGACCCCATATATTTTTGCATTTACGTAGGTAAGGAACTTAGCACTGTTTGCTAAAACCTCTGAATCTTGATTTTCATTGGCTAATAGGCAGCTTCTTCAGTATTAGGTGATCTAATGGTTAAAATATTTTTTATGTTTTTATATTAACACAAGAGTACTTACTGTAGCTTGGTAATGGAATATAATGGGTAAAATGCACAGAATGAATATGCAAAGTGTTAGAAATCTGTTTTTTCTTTTGAGCAATGACAAAATATTTGCGGCAACTATTTGGGGTAGCGGGCAGAAAAGGGGGGGAAGGCCTTGGGCAGTACCACTTCTGTCACACAGTAGTGGAAAAAATAGATTGAAGTAAGATTCTGTACTGAAAAGCTGTCACTAGGTCTGAAAATAATTAATATTCCTTTCACTCACCAGTTAGATATGTGCTCCCAAACCACATAATCTCTATGCCTCAGTGATCATTGTTGCCATTTCAGAGCCTCTCATCAGGGTGACATCTCACACCAAAATGATTTCTTATAAATTAATCTTGATAACATGACAGTCTCAGTAATTTTAGTGGAATGCTTTCTCTTGTTTTTTTCCACAGAAGCTGTTGGCTATTTTCTTTATCACTTGATTGACAGCATGAGTGACTCAGAGGTACAGGCCAAGGAGGAGCGTTTGAGACAATACTTCCATCAGCTGAAGAAGATGGTACCATTTCATTTTTTGCTACATAATGCCTGTCCTGCCTGACATGTATCTATTAGATTTGAAATTGCTGCTTTTAAGTACAACCAGACCACTTCTCAATGACATGCAAGAGCTGGAGACTTGAATTACGTCTGAGATAATTTCTGTTAGACAAATTTCAGTTTGGTTGTGTTTCAAAACTCATATAATTTTTTTCCCCACCTCTTGGTACAGAATATAGTTATCCCTACAACCCACTACAGCGGCATTTGCAGACTGCTGGACTCCTCTCAAGTTCCTGAATTAATTAAGGTCTGTGGTTCTATAGCAATTACTTTTAAGCTAAAAAGTGGAGTATCTGTACTCTATTAATATATTCTTCTTTGCAAAATAAATATCTTTATGCATTGATTTTATGTAAGCCTTTTAACCTTTCCATGATTTTTCACTGGAAAGCTGTTTTCATTTCGTATGTGAAAGTTTTTGAGGAATACATTTAATAAGTGCTTTTTCAAGTCAATGTGATAATGCTGCAGAATACAGCTTTTTTTAAACATTGCAATTATATGCGTAACTTGAACGTTTTTAGCATGGTATACTTACTTAGAGATTGAACTGACTGGGGGGGATTAGTGATATCTTTGTTTACTACATTTTAGGATGTAAGGTTACTGTCTCCTAAAAAATCCCTGTCTACAGACAACATTCCAGAAGTAAGTAAATTCACAGAGAGGTATACTTGTTCTTACTATTATAATAATGTTTGGATATGGGTTTTAGATCAAGTGTAATCACTAGCTTTCAGATCATGGAGGTATATTAACATAATTTAAATCTACCATTTGACGTTGAGGGGTTACTTTCCAAAGCAGAAGTAAAGGCTATCCAGATTTTCACATAGACCTGATACTTGACCTTGGAGTTGTCTGAGTTTTCGTGCCTCAGTTTCCCTGTCTGGTAAATATTTTTTTGAAAGTTCTAGTTAGTTAACAGTGGTGATATGAGGCTTAATTCATGCTTGTAAATTACAGTGATCCACTTGAGTGGCAGGAACCACATAAATCCATACTGCTTCTAATGGTGGAGTGTCAAGTCTTTACATCTCTGATCTGAGCGAAGTGGAGATGGAAAAAGAAATAGAATTCTGTTCCCTGAACACAAAGAACTGAGTATGAGAGAACTAGTAATGTTGACCTTTGTAGATATGCTATTTAATGCCTTTTTTACGGTATTCTGAGTCAAATCTTCAATTAGTTTGTACTATTTAAACAGATAAAAGCACCTTAAATGATTAAAAAATTTCTTATAGTAGGAAAGAAGAGGATTATTTTGTCTGTCTTTTATTAAAGTGATCCGACAAGTTGTTCAGGGAGGGGTGTTTTTGCAATTGACATTCTTTCTGTTACCTCCATTTAGAGTGCTAAATCTGACGTGTCTGCTTTGGAGAAGAAACTAGAAAAGCGAAAAGCTGAAAACCAGCCTATTACAGATGTCTTGAAACAACTCATACATGCTCTTTGTGAAGAAGAGGTATCTTAAGCAATGCAGAGATAATGGGAAACACATAGCTATATTTTTAAAGGGACAGAAATGACTGTATTATGGAAAGACATAGTTAAGCAAAGACAAGTGCAGTGCTTGAGGTTTCATGGTTTGATGCTTATAAATCAAACATAAGTGCAAAAAGCAATTAAATCAAAAGGTTAACTAATTTCAGCAACACCTTGAATGGCATGTTTTGGGGTTGCTGAAGTTTGTTTACAATAATCTGCAAAGTGAATGATAGTAACAGCTGTGATAGGTTTATCATACATGCCAAATGTCCTTTCAAGCCATGGCTCCGGTCTCTTATATCTAGATTGTCAAGCAACTGATACATGCACTAGTCATTTGCAATTCAAATATTACTAGGTTGTTAATGCAGGGATTGAAATTCCATTTTCCTGCAGGAGGAAAGCTCTTCTGAGATAAAGGGTCTCTTGCCTTCATTCGGCAGGCGTCCAGCTGTAGTTTACATTCATTTAGTGTGTGTCTGTAATTTGTGGGGTATCACCACACTTTTATTCAGTTTCTTGTTCAGTATGATCCTGCCTATAAAGCTGTATATATAGGCGCAGTAACAGTCGTGCAGATGATAGCACAATATTCTCTGTTGCTAAAATACAACTTAGAGTGATTCTCAGCTGTCTGGCTCTATGGTTTTTGCATATGAAATAAAACTAGAAGCAAACACCATTGTAAGTTCAAAGTGGTCAAATGAATGAATGTGTAAAAAAACATTAAAAAAATCAGCTTTTAAGTAGTTTCTTATTTTTTAAGTAGTTTCTTATTTTTTAAGTAGTTTCTTATTTTTTTAAGTAGTTTCTTATTTTTTAAGTAGTTTCTTATTCTTTAGAAAGTAGTTTTGTTATGCATTTGACAGTGTACCAGCTGAAAATTGTTACAAATTCCAAATAAATAAGAATTATTTTAGAATTTGGGTTAATCATGTTTATGGTATCTGTCTGGATTAAAAAAAAAAAGTCTTACATTAAAACATGCTAGAAATATAAACATAAAGCAAGAAAACTTATTTAGATTCTCGTCTCAAGTTTATCTAAAAGGTGTTTTAGAAAAATACTAATTTCACTTAAAATTTGCTAAAACACTCCAGCACTGTGTTTTCAAATGTGATCTTATACTACTAAAAGCACTAAAGCAGTCATGTAACTGCATACTGAACGTATAAGAATCCTGATGTCATATTGACTTTTCCTCTAGTTCACATCTTTGCTTTGTTCCTTTTTTAGAATATGCAAAAAGCCCTTGAAGTGAAAGCCAAATACGAACCGGACATGGTTGTCGGTGGCTATGCAGCCTTAATAAATTTGTGCTGTCGACATGATAATGTAGAAGAGGCAATGAACCTGAAAGAAAAAGTGTAAGTACACCGGCACTGAAACATGTCACAGAGATTTATGCTGATACACAGACCTTGTTGAATTAAGTAGGTTGAGTATTAACCCCCTCATCCATTTTTAATTAGTTTTCTCCACCAATGTATGTGCATTTAAAACAGTCAGAGGTGTGGTTTTTTTGAAACAAAAAATTTGCTTGTATAATTGAACATCAGAAGCAGCTACTTTGTATGGTCAGTAATTATCTTTTTTTTTTTAAAAAAGAAGACAGATATTTATGTAGGATCTGTTTTGTTTTTATTTTAAACATAGATAGTGAAACTTCAATTTAGGCACTTAATTTAAAGGGAAAAAAGTACCTGTATTGTGTGTTAGAACGCACCTAGAATGTGTCTAGAATATGCTGAACCTATATTGTCTTTAGTATAGCAGTGTTTCGGAATGACGTTATTTTAGGATTGTCAACTAGAGTTCTACTTTAGATTTTTATCTCCAGATAAAGATATCTTCAGATATCTTCCCTTTTTTCCCGTGAAAGACTCCTTTCGGTCTGATGGTACAGTGAATGTAGAAGAATTTATATGTTGCTTCCAGGTTCTCTCTCTCTCATACGTGCTCACAAAGTATTTGCCTTGGTTTTACACTAGGTTAGCAGGCAGGTGCTCATTACACCCTGCTAGTGCTTGAAATAATGTGAAATGATTGAGCTATGAATATCAAGAAATTTGCCACTCTGGAAACAGCAGTAGTGTACTGGCTTTGGCTGTGCTGCTGCTCTCACACCATCCCCATAGTCAGCTCGCATGAAGTAAAATTGAGTCTTCTAGTGGAACTTCACTGCAGTAGCACGTTTTTACTGATCTGCCTGAAGTGTGGCTTAATATTGCTAAGAAGTGACTCTTTGAATTACTACAAAAAGAAACAACAGAGGAGGAATTAATTGTAAAACTTCCAGAAAAAAAAACCTAAACAAAAAAACATAGCAGAAACTTAAAATTAGTAGCTTTTAACTTGTTACTATAGGCAAATAGTTTCATATTCTTTATCGAAAAGAATATAGCCCTGGCCCAGCCATGTGGACTGAGTTTTCTTCCCAGGCTTCTGGGAAATATCCCGTTTTATACAATAACTACCAAATAATTAATTAAAGTATTTGGCTCTTCAAAATATAACTGGGTTTTGGGGGAGGGAAAATGTGTGGATAATATTTTTAAATAACATTTTAATGGAGCATCTTTTAAAATCCATCAGATTTTTCCTTTAATATTTAATATAACGATTAGCTCTCAGTGCTGCTGTTTTGTTATGTGGTCTTAAAAATATATCTTTAAGCTGAATCTGTAAAATGTGGATTTCTGTTGATACAATTCTTAATGTTTTAATTTCTAGCTTCCCTAAGAATTCACCTGTTGCTCTTGACACTGGGAAGTACGTAGCACTGGTAGAAGTCTTAGGAAATCATGGTAGACTAGAAGGTAATCCATTTGCTTTCTTTGTGTGTTTCTGCTATATAATAAAGATATCTTGCCCCAAGAATAAAAATGTGAGTTGATATTAATGGTATATCATGTCCTGAAAAGTGCTTGAACATTTTGCATACAAATTTGCATGTGAATTCAACCAGAGATGCTTGGACAGTGCAGGCCATTAGTTTTAATGGATTGGCAAGCTTGTCATTTACATTTGCACAGCTCAGTGCTTTTTGCATTTCTGCAGCTAGTTTTTATTAGCATTGCTGTTTGGATTGAGTTTGAAGATCATGACTTATGGCACAAATTGCGTATGTGCCTAGACTAATGGCTTTGTTTTTGCTTAAGAAGGTCTGAAGGCTGAACATAAAACCTATAAACATAACCTTCTTATAAGAGCCAAGCACTGCAAAAAATCATTTAACTTTTTATAAAGTATATATTTTTCTGTTAGTGTTCTTTTATGTGTGTGTTACTGGATTTTAGAGTCAATCTGTCAAACTGCCTGGAAATTTTGGCTTTTAATGAGCATTCTGGAAACTGCCTATCTTGTATTTCTAGATGTTTGCATTAAGCTGTTAGCTCTTTAATTTCTGTAATTTAGCCTAATATAATTCTGTAATTTACGTTATTTGGTTGATCTTTAAAAGAATTCTAGACTGTCATCAACTTTAAAAGGAGATTCTAAATATTGAGTTCTATGATTTTGTAGAAGACTCAAACCATGAAAGCACAGTCCAAGCCTAGACACAAAATGTTATGGTTTCATATAAAACACTATACAACAAAATAAAAAAGCTAATGTAATTTTTTTCTTGTAAGATCTTTCTTTGAAATTTGTCTTGGCCTCTTGTTAAGCTTACTGTTAGAAAAATAATAAGCAAAGCTGATGTTTTCCAAATCATAATAAATCAGATCATGACCACCTCTACATTAAAGCCGTTTGAAAAGATTAGCTTGCTTTTAAGAGCATAAATGTCTCTCAAAAAATAAAACAATTCATAAATGTAGCCAAATGTAAAGTGGTCAAAACATTTTGTCTATGCAATAATTAAGAACATTATAAAAATGCACTTATTCCATATACCAAAATGTTTGTTTCTGCCTTACTAATGAAGCTTAATGAACCTAATGTTTTAACATGCAGTCTGGTAGAAAGCTTTCATTGGCTCTCCTTGTCTAATTAGTATCGACACAGCAAACAGGCCCTATCGGTATCAGACCATTAGTCTGGCTGTATATACAGTGTAAACATATCTTTATTATCTGGCCTCGTGACAAGCCATCTGCTGAAGAAACAATGGAGTGATTTAGCAGATGTTAGCATTGAACGATAAAAGCATCCATTTAGTAGAATCTTGCAGCTATAGGGCAGGCTATACAGGGTTATGTGGTGCAGAGTGGGCACACAGTTCCTATCTATAATTTGTAGTCAAAGTTGCAGCAAAATGATAAAACCATGCTATTGTGGATTTATAATTGTAGTCTCGTTTAGAAATGCAAGTAGTAATTAACTTGAAATCAGCATTATACGCCAGAATTTACATTCCTGCTGGGTTTGAAATGCTGTTTTAATAGCAGTTTGTTTTCCCTACATGAAATTACCTAAGGGTCTTTTGTGTTGTTTCATTGTAGATGCTATTAACATTCTAACGGAGATGAAAGAGAAGGATGTTCCTATCTCAGACAGAACAGTTGCGTCTTTTTTCCGCATTCTTAATGCCGCTGCCATGAGAGGTGAAGTTGAAACAGTTCATCGATTACACGAGACCATTGTGAACCTGGGGTTGGCAGAAACTGCTGTCCTTCATTCCCCTCTGATTACAGTTCACCTTGAAAAGTAAGCAATGTTTGGGCTTCAGATGAAAGAAGTTACGATATGATAGTTATTTGTGTTGTATGACCTGTGTATGCTATACACAGCTGCACTTCCATGTCGGGAAGTGCTCACGCATATAAGCATGCACATGTGCATGCATATATAATAATTCAGTGATTTAGGAACAGTAATAAACAAATATGTTTTCTTAAATTAGGAAAGTCTGTTTTCACCAGTTATACATCGTGTCATGGTCTGTGGGAACAGCAGCTGAGTTTTATGGACACGTTAGAGACAAAGTGGCTGTATATTGGAATATGCTTATGAGTTACTTGGTTCTAAAGTCTTTTTGACAAGATACCTATTCAGAGCATGATAGGTATATTTTCAGCTCTTGTGGTTAAATGCTATGTGTTTTCCCATCAAAGCAGCATTATTTTGCTGTGCCATCCAATACATCTAAGGTGAGTTGAAGGGCTGTTGTTGAACACGGAAATATTTTTAATTCACATAATTCAAATACTTTGATGTTATTGCCAATAGACCGCTATGTTGCTGAATTTAAAATTCAACAGAAGTGCTGTCTGGATTGTCTATTGTGATCCTCCCTCCCCCTCATATACTTTTAGTACCATTTAATAGAGAAAAGGAAGTTCATACATCATTCTGGGAGGAAGTATCTGTAATACCATGTGTCATGTTCCTTTGCATAAATTTCATTATGAGGTGTGGGATATTTGAGTCAAGGTATGTGTGAACTGTATAACAATTTCTTACTAGCTTTTAACTTCCTTTACTGTGTGCACAATACTTTTTTTTTTATGACATTTATGTAGTTGGTGGAATTTAATTTCTTGCAGCTGTAGTGATTGATCAATTTCTTGCTGTTTCGTTCAGGTATACAAAATGTTCTTGGCTTAAATATAGTACCTATGAAATCAGTGAATTTCTTATGATATCCTGTAAGTCAGCCTCAAAGATGCATATTAATATTTCTGTTACTATGTAGAGTTTTTTAGTTTTTAAGTATTCTGGATATGCAAGGTCTGTATAATGTTTTCTGTAGTCAAAAGTTTTGTCAAAAAGATGTAACTCTTGGTAGGTGCATGTACCTTCTCTTCTAAAAACAGTATTTTAGTGTGGTGGTCAACAGTTAAGAATATAGCATACATCTTTTCAGTCAGCAACACTGCCTTGGTTACATCACAAGACAAGGCAGATGTTTATGAAAGTAATTTAACTGCAATCATATGTAACCAATGTGTTGGAAAAATATCTGATATGCTTTGCAGTGTGCAGTAAGAGCAGCTGCATTTTACATAATTGCTTTATGCACGTTGACATGCAAGCTATACATGGTGCTACTTGTGTTCTTTTCAGAAGTAGTATATGATGATGTAAATTAAGATGTGATCATGTGTATATACAAAGGAGGATGGTAAAGAGTTATTTGATTCATAGTTTCAGTTATTTGATTTGATGGTTTCAGTTTGATTCCACATTCTTTTGGATTATAAATGTTTGGTAAAACTTCCTAAAAAGCCTTTTTTTTTTTTTTTTTTTTTTTTTTTTTTAAATAAAAGGACTCTTGATGAGATTAGATGTTTAAAGGAGAAAGTAATTCCATGCTATGGAACTGCATGGCTACAAGTCGTTGATACTCATTGAAGTAACTCCTAATACATTTGATATATATTAACACAATACAAAGTAGGCTTGTTTCCTGGGGGTTCTTCACCGCCTCATGGGTGGAGAGACAGAGAGACTTGCTTCTTCTCCAGTGTCAGAACAGAACGGGAAGCTTTTTCTACAGAATTTGCCTGGGAGGAATAACTGAATTTCAGTGATTCTTTTTTTTTTTTTTTTCCTTTTCTTTTCTTGGAGAAGAGTTTTTGAAAGTTGTGATTGACTGAAATAAGTATTAGTCATTTCTTGCAGCAGTAGTGCTTACTATTTGCCATCCTACAGCTCGAGTATCATGCTGAAATGCTGTCATTTAGCTGCAGGTCGTCAGCATGCTTCTGAAATTAGCTCTGGGATGTTTTTTAATGTTCCACGGCAGTGGTTGTGCTAGTGTTTCGTGTTCTTAATTTATTTCAAACTTTTTAATTGCTTGTAAAGGAATCTGTGATTTGCTTTTGAAGATTTCAACAATTGTAGGTGTAAAATATTTTCATGTACCCCTTTTCCTCTGAATCCAGACTGAATATTGTGAAATTCTTGTTAAGTCTTTAGCACATGTTAAAAGTGACAATTTACAGCAGAGCATGGAAAAGAAAAAAATGGTTGATGATGAAGAGGGTAACTTGACAACAGCAAAGAAAATCTAATATTCTAGTAGAATGTACGTTTTGCCTTTAATATTTTGAGAAATACTTAACTAACTAGAGAGAGAATTTGTACTGTCTTGGGGTTTTTTTTATCCTGAGTAAATTTAGGGGTAACCACCCCCCTGTTTTGAATTGTATGATTTTTATTTATGACTCTTCAGAGTTCCTCAAGGTGGTGAAATCACATTAAAGATGAATACAGTCCACATGTGGAATCTTGGTGTGTCATCCAAGGTGATAAACCTGTTTGGGACAATGTGACGAAAGTCTTAGTTTCTAAAAGCTGCAAAGATGTGAAGAGCTTGTACTTTTTCTTAAAATATGTCTTACTTTTGAACTGGTTCTTCCAACTGATAATAATCGGAAAAAGTTGTGTTACCTACACCATATAAAATTTCTTATCATAGAATCATATAGGGCTGGAAGGGACCTCTGGAGATCATCTAGTTCACCCCCCCACCAGAGCAGGTCTACCTACAGCAGGTTGCACAGGAACTTTTCCAGGTGGGTTTTGAATGTTTCCAAAGAAGGAGACTCCCCCACCTCTCTGGGCAGCTTGTTCCAGTGCTCTGCCACTCTCACAGTAGAGGTAGTTATGATTTTAAGATTGTGGTTCTGGCTTTCACCTTCTCTACCAACTGTCAGGGGAAACATATTTGAACATGATCTGGTTTAAAAAACTGAGGAGGTTTATGAAGCGAACCTGCTCCTGTGCTATCCCATACTTTGATAACACCTATTTACAGGATGATAAATTAACAGATACAGTGACTACCGATTTTTGCCCAAACCAATTTCGTACGATCAAAAATAGGAATACACATCTTAAAAACTTTGTGGTTCCTGTCTTTTCTTTAACATATTTGTTTCCGTTCTCCTTGAGTAAAATCACTGCTGAGAAAAGAAACAAAACATCTTCACGTTTGAAATTTACTAATTCCCTATATCATAAATGATCTTAAGCAGAGGGAAGAAAATTTGCAAGTAAACTATGGAAACATTATGTTACAGACTGTATGAACAAAATATTTTGTAGTTTTAAGTCAGTGAACACAGACAGTTAATATCTGTATTTTAAACTATCAAAAGGCTACAGCTGAATTGTGTTTCTTTAAAAATGGTCAGTGTATTTTAATACAGTGCTGTCCAGTAAAGCACTGTGTGCTGGTTTGTGATTAATTTCGTATGAACCCATTTTGTTTAGGTTCTTAGGTAGTAGATACAGCGTGAATCCATTGCCCTGACAAATCTTCTGCTGTTCTTTTCATGGAGTTAAACTCAGCTATGATTTAGTTTGAGGTGATTGTGTAGCACTTCAAATTCACTTGGCTTTTAAATTTACTTTTAAAAGTAGGCACAGTTTGAAATTAGATAATATTTTTAGTGGGGGGAAAAATACCTCTAGTGGGTAGAGTTTTTTCTAATTTTTAGCAGCTTTATTTCAAATATTTGTATTGAAACTCTTTACGTGTTGCAGTGAAATTAGGGATGTTTGGCTCTCTTATTCCATTATTGCAATTAGGAATTTAGCATCATCAGTGCCAAAGGACAAAAGTGTCTCATTTGCCCTATGGGGACAGGACAGTGATAAGATGATTTTTCGTCAAGGATCATTGGGTCGTAATTAAGTTACATTCATGGCTATTGCTTTTTGAAGGATGATTGGTAAATGACAGGCTTCATGTGCTTGGTACGGACAGTGTTCACTAGGGTTTTTTCTCCCTCTGTCAGAAAATCCTGTTGAGTCTGATAATGTAAATGTGGCATTTTATTCTGAACAAAAGAGCAGGGAAATGAGCTATCTTGTCTAATCATTCAGTTGTTTAACACCGACTTCCAGTTTAGACTCAATTGGCTGGAAAGCACTTGACATGTGAAGTTAGTGCTGTTCGGAACGCATGTTTGAGTAAATTTTAAAGTAAGTGACAGCTAAATTGTACCTAGGGAAATTACAAAGCCTTCAACACAGTTAATTTTTTGGGGAGGATTAGTTGTAATTGCAACACCAGTCTCCTTGAAGATTCCTTAGTATAGCAAATGAACAGAAAAACATTTAGCTCTTTCAAGAGCCCGTTCTCTTTTAACAGAATAATTTTTGTAAAGCTGATTGTACCTTGCTGAATTGACTTCCCTCTACACTAACATCTGCTTCAGATTTGTAGAGAGGGATTTGTTTTACCAGTCTACCCTCCACCCCCACCCCAGAGAGTCCCTTTTTTCTTTCTACCTCTCTAGTGATTTCAGGTTTGAGAGCTTTTCAATCAGTAAACCCCTTAGGTAAATTGCCACTTCACTAAAGCTTTATGCATAATGTTGCAGCACTTCATTCCAATTAAAATCAATATTTGGAGTCTTATTTTTATCAGGCAGACTCTCTGGTTGGGAAAGTTGTTTATTACAAGTAAAAGGGTTAGATTTACTGCAACATTCTTGAAGCAAGAGGGGAGTGGCTTGTTGAAATTGAAGGGGGATGCTGTATCCATGCACGTTATCGCCAGTCCTGCTACGGAGCGTGTTCTGCAAACGCTCGGGCATCTGAGTAATTTTGTCTCTTCAAAGAGCTTTGTGTGAGTAAAATTGCCCATGCAAATGTTTTGGAAGATAGTGCCCATAGTATCTTGGACTTTACAGGCATCCTAAACAGAAACCAAATGAATGCAAAAACTTAATGGTATCTTAACCCTAGCATCAATTTAGCTGAAAAATAATGCCAAAGTAGGACTCTTCTGGGATTGCATAAGGGCCAAGCATAATACAGTGATGACTGAGGCTCCTTCTGTCATTCAAAAATAATAGTGTCTTTTTTTAAAAATAACAAGTTTCAACGAGAGGGAAAAATACACCTAATCTTTAAGTAGAACAGGTATAAGCCCTGAACAGATCATATTTGTGAGTGACTTCAAGCTGTAGTATCTGGCCAACTCAAAATGAAGCATAGATCATCAGTGTTCACATTTTGATGACTGTTTTTTCCAGACTGACGCCAGAAATCAGGTTTTTCCAACATGACAATGAGTATATGGGCTTTATTTATTTTTTTTTACTTGATCCATATTAATCAAATAGAAAATTTGGACCAGCCTTTTAATCTAGTAGTGTAGGTTTCCTTTGGGAAGATAAAAGGGTGTACAACATGCATAAGTTCATACAGAAAGACTGCCAAATTATTTTCAAACGTACAGATACATTAGCTTAAAATCCTTGTGTTTAAATAGCATTTTCTTAAAATGTGGAAAATCTTTTTGTGCAGTTCCTTTTTAAATTAGTGGGTCATAACAAGAAACACATTAAAATGTTACCTATACTTGAAATCTGAAGCCTACAGTAGGTTCCTAATTTTCATTGGGCTTTTCTAACAGGATTGTATAAACTGCTTACCAAAGTAGTTGCTGCTACTTGCCTGGAATTAATTGCAGCTTCTGACAAGAGGTACTGCAGGTTGTTGAATAAATCATATTAACTCAAGTATAAGCATAAGCTTGATGTCTTTTTCTTTGCAGTAGTAATACAAACAATTTCTTTGTAGAGGCTGAACTTTTATTGTTTTATAGCTGATTGTTGCCAGTTTTATCATGTATCTGTTATATAAATGCTGTTATCTTGTAAACTGTGGATGACTGGTTGGTTACTTGAATGCAACAGAACAAATATATCGGATTTCGATAGATTCAAAACAAATGTCTAGTGAATTAGTATGTAAGAATCTGACCTCCTTAAATGCAGACTTATTTAGATGCCTTTGAGCAGTAAGTACCAGGAACAAGTACAATATTTCCATTTTTGTTATCTCATTTCTTTGCTGCCTTTTTTTCCTCTGCATGTACCATATTACTGCCTTCAGAAGTATACATTTATAGTCTGGAAAACTCTTAACGTTCCTGTTTGAATGACATTCCAATTATTCATTCATTTATTGATAGCTTTGACCTAAAAACAGTCACTTTAATCCTTTAGGAATACAGCCGAGACAATACTATGGCTGTTTGAGCATCAATCTGAAAAGCTAGATTTATCACTGAAAACTTTAATTTGAATGTATAAATGTTGTTGTGCCTCTTTAGAAATTGAGTAGTTTTCTGTAAAACTGTTTTTTAGATGTTAACTGAACTTGCATCTAAAGCAGGAGAAAAATACTGATTATATAAAGCTTTATATCTGTCTATGGTAACTACCATAGTATTTCTCTTCTATGACAGTAATCTAGCCTGCAACATCTACTTGCAGTTTTGAAATTAACCTGTAATTTAGTCTTCACCCCAAATGACAAAAATTCAAATGACTCCATGGGGTGCCAGAAGATGCACTGTAAACAGGGCTCAGTAAGGGGGATAAGGTAGAAATCCGTCATCTTAGGTTCATTTTCAGAATGCCAGTATTACTGAACAAAATAATTTCTTCTTCTGCGTTTTACTCCTAAATTTTTTAAAATATATAGCCTAGATGAAGATAGTATATAATAGTTGAGATCATTCTTTGAAAAAGCAAAATCTGTGCTGCACAAGAAATTCAGTGTGAGAAGAGGACATCTGAATTTGGCTTGCTTTAAGAGTAATATCTTAATTTGTTACGGTTCAGTTGATCGATATTCAGGAATGCAAAATCTTTATTGGAAGTCAGTTTTGTTATGGCCTTCAGCTGCTGCGAAGGGGAGTGGAGGTTGGCTTGGGTGGTTTTGTTTTGTTTTTTTCCCTTGCCTACTTCCACTACTATTTATTTGATAAGCCTTTTGAAATAAAAAATGCAGTCTTGTTGAAGGTTTGGCTACTTGCAACATTTTGTGTGTGTCGTCTTGATTTGTTTCAGTTTAAACAAAGTTTAAACCTTCCCCTTCAAAGAATAACTTCACATATTGTTTTACCAGTGTTTCAGTGGTTGTCCTCTGTTGGTTTTGGCTTGGTGTTTCTTTGATTGGGTTCTAATCTCGAAAAAGGGTCTGCGGCAGATGATTTAGTTCTGTTAGTTGCACAGTGCAGAATGTTAATTTATATTTGTTACTTGAAGTTCCAGATCTGATTGTTTTTATGGCTTTTCAGTTTTGAATTTTAACTATGTATACTTCTGAAGGTGTTAATGCTGTATACACAGGGAAAAAAGTCAGCAAAGGACTGAGATAACAACAGTAAAGAATTGTGCTTGTTACTGGTACTGGGTGCTCAAAGGCTCCTGAATACGTGCATTTAAGGAAGTCGGCATCTTACTAATTTACTAGTGCCATGGGTATATACCAGTGCCATGGCTGTATGTGACATGGATAGGCCAGCATAAAAAACATTTTGGTACCTTAATATATTGTTAAATTAATTTCAGAAAACACTTTTTTTTTGTGTGTGTGTGCGGAAAGTTGGATTCTGATCTTTACGTAGAAGAGAAAAACAGTAACCCCACAATTGTGACAAAGTGGAAATCAACAGATGATTTATATCTAGTCTGTTCAGGTGTAAAACAAATATAAAACAATCTAAAGAGCTGTAGGTAACTTAGCGAACTCTGGAGATCTATACTGAAGTAAAAATGCTGTGGAAAAATTTCAGAGACCTTAAAAATAGAAAATGTCTTAATGGAGACATTTGGAGGTAATATGTGCACAACATTATTTAATAAGACAAATATAGAACTCAAATGCAAACTGAAATTTCTGTGGAACCGAGGTTTTGTCACAACAGAATATAGTAGAACTTAGAAATTTTACTTCAAAATATAAGCTGTCCAAAGATTAAGAGCATTCACACCTTTAGTTAATTTGTAGTGAACAGTGGTCATGCAATCAAAATTATATGGGGAAGAGGTTTAAGTATAAATCTGTATTTCTCTTTTAATTTCTGTGGTTGTCAAGCATACATGGTGTTTGTTTGTAGGAAAACTTTGCCTGTTATTTAAAAATTACTATAGCATATTGGGGGGGGACAGGAATTACACTCTTGAATTATAGGCCACTGGATGAATTTTCCTTGAAATTTTCAAGAGTAAAGTGGGTTCAGCATCCACTGCTTCTGTTTGGAGGGTTTGATTGTTTTCATTCTTGTTTTGTTTCATTCAACAAGGGATGACATGCCTGCAGCTCTGGAAGCTTTAATCAACTGTTATAAGAAGTATGGTAAAATTCTTCAGCTTCATAACATCTACTGCAGGCTGATAGAAAAAGGAGATGCTGATCTTCTGCAAAAGGGTTAGTTGCATGTAGTCAAATGCTTTCTGGTTGTACGGAGTGTTTTATGGAGTTTTTTCTTCTATTACTTGTATATCATTTTTTTCAACTGCAAGAAAAAAATTGTGTTTATATGTGTAGCTTTAAAGCACTTAAATGATGCCTACATTATTAATTGAAAATTGATATTAATTTTAAATGTAAAAGAATCCTAATGTTTGGCTAATACAACATCAAGCTCTCAACAATTAGTGCTAGTACTTGTTCTAGCAACATACATTACAATTAAGAAACAGCTTAATAGTAACACAACACAATAGTAAAAAAACACATCTGTTTTTCAAATAGTTGCATAGTTAAGAAATCCTTTATCATCACTCCACAAGCATAGAATGGCAGTATGTAGTCTGTCTGTTGTGTTAAATGTAATTCAAAATACAGTGCAGATAAACAGAAAAGCATTTTAAATATGCTGAACTGCAAAGCTACAACAAATTGTGTTGTGTGTTGTAATAGTTCCATGTGTTTCAAAATTTATTTCCTTATAGCTTATTCTTGGAGTTTTCTGAGGCTCTGAAAATATTAATATTCAGAATATCTTGACATATATATTAAATCGCTTAATGTATTTAGTAAATTAATGAGTTTTATTCTCTTTTTAGTTTCAGATTTTATAAGCAGAGAATATGGTGACATGATGGCTCTTTATGATCTCTTCTTCGCCTTCTTGCAAACAGGAAAATACAAAGAGGCCAGGAAGGTTATTGAGGTGGGATTTTAACTATAGCACTGTAATTGTGCAGCTATTTAGACTCTTAATTAGAAACATTTAAAGTTTTTAACCTTTAATTAGACTTGTTCTGATTCATGCTAATAGAATTCAATCCCAATAATAAAAAAAAAACCTTGACCAGCTTTATTTTGTATAATTACAGTTCAGAAGAGAGACAGTCTTGCAGTATAATGAAATTGTTTCCTCACTTTTTCAAATTCTCTGTTATATATCAAAATGATATTTGCATATTAAATATCGGATTGTGGAACAATTAAATTAAACTGGCATTCCTGGGTGTAAAGTTGCTAATCCTCTTGCCGAAGGAATTCTTTGTTCTTAAAAGCACTGGAATTTAATTTGCTGCAGACCATGCTCAGATTTATTTGTAATGCTTGTCTACAAGTTAATCAGCCAAACAAGCGCTGTCTGCTACTGTTTGGCATTTAATTTAGCATTTCTTCTCTCTCTCTCTTTTTCAGGATAGTAAGCAGCTTATAGGAAGTGGTAGGTGACAAACTTGGTCTATTTAGGATTAGTATATTTTATCTAGACTTGATTGAAATTGTGCTTACTGAAATTGATAAGTCAAAGGGGCAGCTGCAGAGTCTGCCCAGATTGTGATTATTTTTCTTCTTAGCACAGTTGTATGTTTTTAAAATGCTGCATATGTTTTCCACTTAATGTGTGGGAGCAGGCATCTTGCAGAAAAAGTAATACTTAGTCTTCATCATTTTTTGTGTTATGTACATACAGAACTCTGTAACCTAATTTTGGTTTTTTTTTCATTCCAAAGACAAAGTATGCTTTTTTCCTAGTTCCCCCTAGAATATTTGAAATACCAGTTATTCCTACTTGAATTATCTTATAGAATTCTTGCATTTAAAAAATCTTAACTGAAGATCTGCTTGCTTGTCTGTAATGCAGCAATACTCTCCTGCGCTGGGGTGTGTGGAAATTGCTAAGGACAATGTTGAAGCATTGATAATTTTGTTCTCAGAGGTCTTTTTGGAGCTCAAAGTCATACAATACAGAAGAATAGAAATATCAGTATCTGACAGAAGACAGTGCTGAGGAGTTGAGTACTTTTATAGTAAAGAAAGCATACAGGAAGTAAAAGGATCAAATCAAAAAACTGGAAGTAAAATTAAAGCTAAATAAACAAAACTGGTACTTGGTGTGATTTAGCAGCTGTTTCTTTGATACTGGCCTTTAATGTCTCAAAACTTATATTGGTGGCTATAGTTCAGCAGTCATGAATAGGATAGTAAACAAATTGTTGAGGCTTTGAAACTTTTATTTTCTTAATAGGTGCCAAACTTATCTTTGCAAATAATCACAGACAGGCACGTAGGCATAAATCTGAACATCTGATATCTGGAAACTAAACAGAAGTTTTCCTGGCTTTTTATGCTATTTAGAGTAGGTTTTCTTGCTCTTATGTGACTTCTGTGAAGTATGAATTACAGTTTTGTTTGTACCGTTGAGAAAAAGAGGTTTTAAATTCTGGATTTTTTAGGAGTATAGGAATTTAGCTGAGAATATTGTGCCTGTATTTTACCAGTGGCTAGAGTGGCACAAAATCAATTACTTTAAGGTGTGTTCTATTTTAAGTATTCACTGAATTTCACTGAATTTTTTAGAGTTGGAAAGGACCATAGAGATCATCTAGTCCAACTCCCCTGCTGAAGCAGGACCACCCAGAGCATATTCTTTTATTATGTAACAGCATGTTAAGTATTTTCAAAGAACTCTTTTTCCACGGGGCGGGGGGGATCTTAAAATGGATATTTTACTGAAGAAGAAAATAACTTTTACTGTTTTAAACCATGAACAAGTTACTGTTTCGTGTTTTTGTGTGTTGGGAAATTGACTATAATGTGGAAGATAAGAGTACAAGGTGTATGTGTATCCTTTTCTCTAGTCCAGTGTTTTTTGCAACTAAATTGCTTCTCTTGTTGGTCATCTCAGATTGGTTTTTTTTGTTCTGCTTTCTTGTGCAATAATATTCATTAAAGGTGATCAATTGGTACCACTTTCTCTTTTTGGATGCTGGTGCATATTAGACATAGATTACCTTTCAGCATGTACTTTTTTCATGTATTGATAATTATGGTGGTCAGTTGATTTTAGTGATACCATTTGTTCTAAATGTATCTACAGAGTTAATAAAGACCATCTAAAAGGGTAGTAATTAAGCTGGGAAAAAAATTCCTTAGGAGCTAAGGAAACGAAAACCATGGAGGATAGGGTCATTTGAATGGGGAATTGGAGACCACTGCCTCTGCTTGCTCTTGCTATTTTTAGAAATAACAGGTACCCTAGATGCTTATGTGAAACCTAGTGACAGCTGCTGCTTTGGAAAACCTGCAACTCAAAGCTCCAAGAATAAGAAAATAACATTTAAATCTCAATCTTTGGTAAAATGCAACTGGGTGACAATAGTGGGAAAGGGAAAAGGGTAAGATTGGAGTGAGATTATAAAAAATAGGTCAGAGTTGTGTATGTACATTATCCGGTCACAAATGTGTTGCTCATGCATGTATATAAGCTTGTGTTGTGGGATATTGTCACAGCAAGAAGCTGAAAGCTCAGGGGCTCATCTGCTTGCTGGAAGGACAGCAAGACTAAGCAGAGAATGATAGTATAAAAGACAAGGAGAGGGGGATAGAAAGTAGATGAGGCAAAGAATGTACCTGACAGGTTCCAGAACAAATAAACTGAAGCACGTGGTAGTTTGCTGGTGTGAGTCTCTTTTGAAGCGATGCTAAATAGAAGAGAAGCTGTGACTGAGAAGACTGTGGAGATAAAATGCAGCTAAGTTCTAAGGGTTCACAGAGTTCGGTTAATAAGGTAACAGTTTGCAATGTTGCTAGACTGCCTTGTTAAGCTTTTGAAAGTCTGTTCTCCTTTGTTCTGTGGCAGGTAGCTAGAGAAGAAAGCCTCTCTCAGGGACAATACCTCCAAATGAGGTAGCCTTGGCTGCTCTGTAAAGCCGAAGTCTGTTTTACTCTAGCTGTGCCTGGAGATTGCTGAGCCCTTGAAGTTACGCCGGTAGATGAATGTGTTGGTAGATGCTCTTTTGCTGTCCGCTGGGAACAAGTTCTACCGTTGGGTCCTCTAGTACATCAAACCATGATTTAGACTTCAGTTCTTAATTGTACCTCAACTGATAAGTTAGCTTTTGTCTTGAGTCACATAAGGTCACATAGGAGCTTGCTTTCCCTTGGAGTGGCACAAAATGACTTTTATGTCATCAAATCTGGTTCTAGTTACTTAGGATTTTTTCCCTTACTTGGAAAGGCAGTTTAGTTGCCTTTTTTCCTTCAATTTTGTTTTTCATAAAAAAGAAACAGGAAACAAACAGAAGTGAGTCAATACATTTTTACTTTAACTAAATTAAACTACATTAAAACTAATGTTGGCTAAAAGAAGGGGTATGAATTTTAAATAAATAGGGTTAGGGAAAAAGTACCTACTAGAAAAGTATTTTCTTAGCTGTCTTCTAAAATATTGTCTTAGTTTCAAAATATCTAATCAAATTTTCTCCTGGAGAGAGATCTTATGTAATTCTTCGCATGTGTTGCTACAGAGCTCCACAGAGTAGATCAGAGAGTCTGGAAGTGTTGCTTGGCCTAGTGCTCTTTTACTTATGGTATATCAATGGTAAGAGTGGAGGAATAAAAGCTCTTATTTCTGCTCTGTTAGTCTTCATTTCTAGTAAAACTACTAAGAGAAGGGTTGCTATGTTTAGAATACAGGAAAAGATCTTAGAACCGTATGGCATAATTTTTTAGTAGAAGACCAACCAGTGCAAGTTTGCTACTAGAAGAGGAACCTCCCTTGAAAATGGCAGTGCACAGTGCATGGCTTCAGTATTCTTTTAACCAAATTTAGATCGAGTGTGATGCTTTCCTTATCTTCTGCTCTCATACTAAATATATGATTTATATTTAGTAATTAAATATATCATACCATATCTCACATATCTCAAGACATTTTTGTGAAGAATTGAGGGACAAATTGTTGTGAAATATTTTAATGAAATGTGTTCCAATGTGAATAGATTCAAAAAAAAAAAAACCACAACCCACATTTGCTGCTGAAATTCAAGACCTGACAAAAGAACTGTTTTGGGTGACTCTAGTGTACAGGAATATATCTATCAACAGATGTCAAGTTAATTCAGGAGGTAAATAGATTTAAGCAAAGAATTGTGACATCCACTGTCAGCAGACCTCAAGATACCAGTTGCCATTGGATTTAATCTACCATAAAAACAATGAGAATATTTCTACTTGATATTGAGAGATTACAACCTTCTTTCATCGAGATTGCTTTTTTTAAGAGTCTACATCATAAAATTGAGTCTTGCTGATTTTATGCTGGAGATAAACTGTTGGAGAAGATGCTTTCTCAATTTATGACAGCAGGATTTAGGGCTTTTTTTAATGTGTAATTTAATGATGGGAGTATCTAGTGTTTGAATTTACCTACGAAGACTTATTTCTGGTCCTGTTAAGAAAAGAGTGGAGGTGATTAGAACATATTTTAAGTGTTTGTGAATGTTGAATACAAACTTTAATAGATAACAGTGGTCTGAGACTGGGGAGTAATTTGTAGGGGGTGTAATAGCTTTTATTAGAGTAACTTTATACAGCTGAGAGGGAGGGAAAAGGATGAAGAGCTTTTAGGCATGCAAGCCCTATAATTACAAGAAAAGATTATTTTTTTCTTACTATTGAGTCCTATTAGTCTAATAAAAGTATTACTTCTCCTTATGAAACTGGACTCTGATACAGCTATTAGTGAAGCTGGATTTTGTGTTGATGCGTATGTGCACGTCTGTATGTGGGTTAACAAAAAAATGGCTGCTTACTAGTTCAGTGCACATTATTTAGAAGTTCTTAAATACTACTTTCTTAAAAGAAAGCAAATGAATATGTTTCAAATAAATAAATTTGGTAAAGGAGATGACCACTGAACAAATTCCTTCCAGAAAGGGAGAGGGTAATGTGTTTGGAATGCAGGATCATGGTAAGAGCTGCACGTCCTTTCTTAGCTCCAGGGGCTTTGTGTTGGAGGGAAGATACTACTGAGTTTTATGATGCCTTTTTCATTCATCATACAACATAAAGCCACATTGCAATGCAAGGAGAAAATTTTTGCCCAGTTTTGAGTCTAGAACGTTCTTGAGGATTTCGTTTTGAGCGGCGTTTTGTATATTTTTGTTACGTTTTCTTCCAGTGCGATTATTCTTGGGACGTTCTTACTGTCTAATGATTTTTTTTTATAATAATACTTTACTGCATAATTTCTGTCGGAAATTTTACTGGTAAGTGTAGAATATTCCCACAGTGCTTGAACATAACATCTGTCTCGGTTGTTATGAGTAATGCTGAAGTTGTAAAACTCTTTCCTATTTTTATTTTGTTATTTTAGGAAAATAAACAAATTTCCTTAGATATTTTCAATATCTGCCTAATATAAAGCAGCATATATTCCTGTTTCAAGTGAAATAAGTAAAATCATGAGTATTTACTCAACATATGCTAATTATGTTGGTAAAGTCAGTGAACTGATAGAATCTTTGAGACAAATACATACTTTAGGGGGGGGGAGGCAGGCGGGAATGCCGTCCTAACAGTAAAAACTTTCCAAATGGAGACTGTAAGCCTTGCATTTCCTTATTATGAACTTCTGCTGCTTTTATTTAAAAATTAACATAGCAGAAGTAGGCTAGTTGCTGCCCTGGGTGATTGTAGGATAGGCAGAAAGAAGAGCATGAACTTGAATTGTAATCACTCCCAACAGGAAACTTAGGGAGGATAAGTACGTAGACATGTGTCTGTCCATTTATGTCTTTCATTCAGTATCAGGTAGTGCAAATAAATTACCAAATACACCATAATTAAGTAGATTTTGAGGACATAACTTGCAGTGGAAAAACTCATAATTTTCAAAAGTCTGGTGCTTGCCCTCATTATCAAACATGAAAAGTAGTCAAATTGAAGGTACAGATATAATTGCATTCAAGCTTTCATACAGTTATCCCTTGCCCCAAAAGTTGTGCGACTGTCTGGGTGCTTCAGATGAACTTCTTCTTAAAGAATCACTATTACAAAGGTTGGATTGTGTTTTATTTATGGATCCTATTTATTTCTGGGCAAAATTGCTTACAAAGAACAAAAGCAAAAAAATATTTTTTTTTTAGTGAAATCTCATCTTAGTTCTGAGCAGTTCTCAAGGTTTTCTTTTGTTTAGGAAGAATGAAGTGAATGAGGATAACTTTCTGTACCATCACCAAAGAAACCATTTTTGAAATCCACATGAGCTAAACTTCTTTCAAGGTGGAAAATGAACTTGTAGATAAAATATTCCTTCCATTGCCTGCCACGTGCCTACGTAGCTCTAGTGTTACCCTGGTAGTACAATGGCTTAAAGAAAAGCTAAGCTAGAGAGAAGTAATGTTTTATTAGATAGCTGATATGATTGCAACAGGAAAGATGCTTTTTGATGCACAGAATATTTTCAGATCCCTCAGTCCTTAAAGCTGCATGTTTTATAAACTTCTTGGCTATTGCATAAAAGTCATTATGTTCAGAGCACATAATCAAATCAATCATCGGTATTTTCTGTCCGTCCCTCTATGATACTTCACTTACATTATGCTATAAAGATTATAATGAAAGAAATACAGCAAAGTGGTATAGTTGTTTCATACATATGAACACAGATTTAAGATTATTTTGAGAAAACCTTAATGTAAATGTTTTACTTGGTATTTTTTAAAACTAAGGCATTGCTATTTGAAGGTGTAAGGAATATTTAATAAGACACAAACATAGAAGTGTAAGATCATTTCAACCATCTCGTCTATCAGCTAGATTTAGATGGCTACGTAAGGTATGAAAACTTTATATCTGCTTATTCTTTTAACTTTCTGATTCTCTGGTACACCTGCTGCTTAGTAGAAATGAGGACTTCTGCCGAGAGTTTTAACATGGGGGAAGATTTCAAGCATAGCGTGCAGTGTTTATGTTGTAAAAAAACTTTGCTCGAGTAAGCTGCCATGCAAAAATATCCGAGGCTTCAGTGAACCTGCATGGAATTTGTGAGATTTTCATAGACATTTTTGTGGAATCAGGGAAAAATCTGTCTTTGAATTAAGGACTTCCCATCAAATGTTCTGTTTTCACTGATGCTTATGTTAGAGAGAGCTGTTAGAAATGACATACATCAGTTCTTATAGCTGTCTGTTCAAGGCTGTCTCTTTGGAGAAGTAAAGCATTTTCTTGCAAGACATTGCTTTGGCATCTAAATCTCAGTAACTGGTTCTGGTACTGGTAGCATAAGTCTGTTATGGCTCTTGATGTAACTCATCATGAAACATTCTTCTTCCTTTAGCAGCATTAGCTGTCTCTTAGCATTACTGACTTTTTCAGCTGCAGAGGGAGGAATGAATGAGTCTACTGGTCCAAAAAGTGCCATCAAAAAGTGCAGCATGGATGGCTTGTATAAAATTTGGTTGTTTCTTTCCAATATGTTCAGATTGGTGATTATAGTAGGACTGTTTCCCTAAGAAATATTTAATTTTGGGAAGAAAATGTAAGAATTTAGAAGAAAACGCTTAACAAGGGTAGAGTTAAACTTGAATGATTAGAATTGGTGAAGTTACACCATGAAAGGCTAGAAAAAGTTGTCCAGAATACGTAACAATTATTTTGCCCCCAGTGCACAGTAGTAGTTTGTGGAAGGGCAGTGTTGGAAGGTTAAAACAAAAGAGTAATCCATCTCATGTCACGTATGTGCCAAATGAAAAATACTTCTGCTGACTTTTAAATGATTATGCATCCTAAGCCAGCTATAGCGAAAGTGGTACTGGCTTAGGACATTTTCAGGTTGTCTTAGTTTTCTGAAAGTCTTCTTTTTGGACAGTACCCCAAGGTTTCTAGTCTGTGTGTTGCTTTTTGTGGTTTTTCTCTGTAAGCAAGTTCTGTGTTTAAAGAGAAAAAGGTTGCTTTAGGCAAGTAGTGAGAAGTAAATAAGTATTTTCCATATGTCTTCCGTAAATTACTTAACTTTTTTAAAGAGGTTTTTTTAAGTAAAAAAAAAATAGTATTGGTCTATTAGCTGTAAGAAATACATAACACTAATGTAAACAAAACTTTAATATTTCTGTCATTATGGAAAAGCATTGAATAGATTGCTCTCTGACAGGTCAGTATTTTTCTAGACAATCTGTTTTCTTTCAGCTGTAATAGGTAGAAATTAGCTCAACCAGAAATGTTAGTGCAGAAAAGGTTTTTCTGGTGATCAGACCCCTTCAATCACCTGTCTAAAGTGACTGGTTCTAGGAGGGAGGAGAACAAATCAAAGGCTTTCAGTGTGTTAGGATTGTGGCAGTCACATGATTTCCGAGTGCTGCTTGGCAAGAGGTCTTCTGAAGATGCAGTATATTTTCTGGTTAGTTTTCTTCTCTGTATGTGAATCCATGAGTTAAATTGGTGTAGGATTGTATGTTGAGCCTCAGAAAGATCATAGCAAATGGATCAAAAGTATGGAATAGTTTCTATGGGAGATATGACTAAGGTGAGTTCTGCTTAGTCTGGAGAAGAAACAGTGGAACGGGTAATTATTATATATATCACTCATTATCCTCTTCATTTCATATTAATTTAAAGAGAAATCTATTGCACATTGGCTTCCAATCCAAAATCTTGGGGCTTCAAGTGAAGGTAGTATAAGCTAGACTGAAAACAGACAAAAAGTGATAGTATTTTGGTTGTTTTCTGCAAAAGGTAGTTGTGGCAACCCTTTGCTAAAAGTTCTTGTGAATGATAAACCTTACAGGGTTCCAAGGGCAATCAGAAAAGCTCATGGAGGAGAAATCACGTATTAGGAGCAATATGATGCACTGAACCTCAAGTAGTTGCAGAGTGAGAGATCACTAAGTGGGAAGTATTGCTGGGTTTTCTGTCATTTTATATTCTCTTATAGGGATTGTTAGGGAGAGGATAACAAGCCAGATGAACCTTTGGTTTGGTACAGCACAACTGCTTTATGTACCAAGAGAATGTAAACACCAGAAAGCCTCCATGTTTAGTTTATGTGCTATGTGAATTGAGACTCTCAATAGTCATTTCATTCTTTAAAGCAGTGAATGTCTTTAAAATTTTTTTAAAAACCCAACAAAACACTAAGACTCTAATAGTTTTGGGGGGTTTCTTTTTTTCAGTCCATTGAAATAAGCAAATCAAAGTAGTAAATGGGAATTTTGGAAGAGTAATTAGAGTAACAGGTTTTTTATTTAATTTTTTTTTATTAATTGCATTTTTTATTCTGTATTTTAGTCTGCAGTATTGTGGAAAGTCTGCTTCCTGCTAAATGCAATTTAAAATTCCCTGAGATGGTAAGGGATAAGCTACAAATATGGACTATCAGGCAAGCCCTGGAGATTTAGTTAATCTGACCTAGATGTTCTTTTGATGATTGAGACCTGCAGTATGTGAAAACACTTCTCAATTTCAAAATGAAACACAAGGATATCTGTTGTATAACTCAGCTGTCCTTGTAGTGACAGACACATCAATCATTTCTGAACAGGAAAGGATTTACTATAAAAAGTTTGTAGCTTTGGAGCTGTTGAGTTCATTGGCATTCGGATCAGCAATGATATTGGAAGTTGTAAGTGAATTCAGCATTTGAATTTTACCATGTCCTAAAGAGGATTAGCTACAAATGCAGGCAACATACTTTTTTTTCTTTTTCATTTTCAAGAGCCTGTTGTGTAAGATGTTAATTCTTGACTTAGTTTTCAGCATATTTCATGTGAAACTGCTTGATAGCTCTTAAAAAAGCACTGAACCGGTACCTATAAAAATAAATGATTGTGGGGAAAAAACCCCAAACACTAATTAGGGAAAAAAAGCAAGTAACCTGGAAAGCGAAACTATCTGTATGTACCACTTTTGAATACTTGAGAAGCAGCTATTTTTCTGTAACCTCTTGGGTTGAGAGTATTTCTACAGTACAGTCATATACATAGAGAAGATGCTCCATGTTGAACAACTGTGAGGTTAACATCCTGTGTTTTAAAAACCTTGCAATGATTTGGATGATGGGTAGGATTATACGGCCTAACATTTACTCTGCAGAACACTGTTCCCTATATATTTTTTAATGGTTTTCACTGAAGTTTTGCATTCTGGTTTTCTGATCTGTGCTCGGTTATTTCAGAATGATGTAATGGTAAGAATTCTGCACCTGGAGAATACAGGAAAAGGAAATTATCTGTGTTTAAAAAAGACAGTAAATTGACTTTTACAGTGGTAATTGTTTCCACTGTTTTGGAACTGAGACTTAATATTTCTCACAGCTTTTTGTTCAAACTGCCTCTTTTGTGCGAAGTGGGGGTTTAAATTTTGGAAGTTGCCCTTCACATTTAAACAGTAGAGACTTACAATATTAACAAAGCCTTCAAGAGTCAAAACACACATTTCTCTGTAGGAATGAACAGGCATCTCCTTGCAACCACTTTTGAGCTGTATTAATATGAATCTGGACTCCTGAAATTAAGAGCAGAGTTCTCTCTATAAATGATCCTTATGCTAAAACAAGAGAGTATAAAGAAAGTAAATTCAAGTACTCTGTGGGAGGAAGGGGTAGGAGGTGAAAATGATGGATGCTTTGCACACAGGTTTTTTTTATGTAATTTTTTTAGATACATCATACATAAGAACTGGCATGCCTGTAACATGTTTTTTTAGAAACTTTGAATTTTCCTATGTTTGTTTAAGAATGCATTTAAGGAGGATCAGATATTTTGGTTATTGTCTGTGGTGCTGAGAAGGCACAATGTGGTAGTCTGTCCCAGGTGGAGTCTCCAAGAATTGAAACCTTTATGAGAATGTGTGTTCTTCAGCTGTAGTCTCCTTGAAACAATAAAGGAATGAATAAGCAAAGGCTCATCAAACCTGGAAAAATTAAGAACAGAAAGAATGGTGTATTAACTGTTATTATACACCAGTTGCTCCATGTACACATACTTAAGAGTAAGCCTTTGCTCTGTTCTGGAAAAGGTACATATGGTATATCTGGCATCTGCATTGGCAGCACATTATGGTTGTAACAGTTAACTGCTCTGTAAATTCCTGTTTTTCTTACTGAGCAGCAGAAGTCAATATCTAAACACACTTGTTTTATATCTAAACACAGTGTTGGTTTTACGTAGTAATAGTTGTAGCAGAGAAGGGGTGCCAAATGGTGGTATTTTGGTTGAGAGACATGGTTTTCTAGTTGTTAAGACATTGCAGTGGGTGTTGAATGTGAACATTTCATTGTGAAGAGAGTTTGAAAACATGGTGTAATTCTTTACCATGAGTAATACAAATGATTACCCTGGGTAATAGCAATAATGCTCTATTACTGTGGGGATAGAAATTATTTAACACTTCAGTTCATCTGAAGTGTGTTTTAAATCCACTCTTGGCAAAAAGGAAAATGTCTTGAATAAAATGACTGCAATTTTTAAGTCTAATGAATGCAACTGAACTTGATTATTTGTGAGATGTAGTCTCATTTATGTTTCAAAAAACAAAAGCTATAAGCTTTTGTTATGAGGACATGCATTGTGTTTACTTTTCCTTAGAATGTTCTATATGAAGTAATGTGTTTCTTCTTCTGGAAATATTTTACAGACTCCTGGCTTGAGAGCACACTCTGGAAGGTTGCAGTGGTTTGCAAAAAAGTGTATATCAAGTAATCAGGTATGTGGCTTGTATGATGTCTTCTGTGTAACTGTCATTATATTCCAAGAAAACCTGTTTTGAAATATTTCACTGCTTGATTTTTATGTTTGTGAAAGTACACGTTACAGGCTGATGAGGTGAACTTAATGCTCTGTGTAAGTGCTGGTCTGTACTTAAACAGAAATATTACATGTTGTGTGCACTCAGCTAAAATAAGTGCACATGTATAGAAAAAATAATTATTTGGCTGAGGTACAACGATGTTGTTCTTTCTTTTAAAGATGGAGATTTTGGAACACTTGGTAGAGTTAACTCAAAATCTATTTGAATGTGATAGAGATGAGATGTACTACTACCTGCTTCAGTTGTGTGGTAAGTGAGCTTGTAATCATTTTCATGTTATAATCCATTTTCTTTTGTGAATGAAGATAGGAAATAAACCTGAATCGGAGAGGAGTTTTATCCTGATGTGCAGTCAGCCTGGATATCATTTCTGAGGCATCTTTCTGGGGAGAGAGTACAGGTTTTTTTACCTGCAGACCTCAACACTTACATAGAACTTATGTAGTACAAGTCTTCCAATCCGTGCTATGGTCTTGTGTCCTAATTTGAAAGTTTACTCTGTTTTGGTTTTTTATATGCTTAAAGAGGAAAAACTGCTCATTTGTTCTGTCTTCCTAACTGATAAAAATCTGGAGTCTCCTGTAATTGGACCTGGTTCCGAAAGGTGCATTTTATTTTATTTTTTTAAATGTGCCAATACTTCACCAGCTACAACCTAACTCTTGCATCGTTTATAGGAATTGAATAGTTTTTTAAATTGGAAGTTCATTTCTATGCTACAGACTTAGTGTAGATTGTATGTATAGTGTTTTTCATCTTTTCTGTATTTTCCAGTCCGTGCTGGTTTTGTTATTCAGTGTATCATACCATATTACACATAATAAATATTTTCAGAAATTTCAGATCTAGTTATTTTAAAGTCTTGCAAAAGCATTTTGTGTTAAGATTGGATGTGGAGCACTAAATAATAAATTGGAACATAAAGCATCACAGGGATTGCTGTGTACTTCTCTAATTAATACTTGATATATTTGGTTAAGGGAAAACATGCATTTGAACTTGAAGTAATTTTAGGCTGTTGTCCATGACTATTTTTAGTTGATTAGAGCTAGTGATGTTTTAATGCTAAATAAAATAATATTTGAACCCTCTTTTTCTTTTCATATGGTAATAAAAGGGGCTTCTTCCCCGTTGCACTTACCACAAGCAGAAGGGATGAGTACTTTCACCAAAAAAAAAATAAAAAATGACCAAAGACCCCTTGAGAACTTTGTTGCTTTTAATTTCCTGAACAGCCTCAGAAAGCTTCAAAACTGAACTGTAGCGTTGCCCAGTCCTGGCTTTGTACATACTGGTTCACCATCAAAAATCAAGTCAGCCTGAAAAGCAATCTTGTCTCAACAGGGAGGGGGTCTTCCTATTTCTCCACTCATCCTGCTCACCTCTGGTGGTGACTGAGTCTGACAGTGTGCCTGCTAGAAGGAGAATCTGGGAAGTTACAATTTATCCAGTTCTGTCATGCAAAATCAGTCTTCTTTCAAAAGACAAAACCAATTCCATCTATTCAAGGAAGTGGAAAACGTTTGTGGGTTTCTGTCACCATAAAAGACAAAAACCAGGCACATTCCTGCTTTAGACCATTTTAGATTATCTATCAAAGCTGCCCCATGCACAAACACAGGAGAGAGTTGTCATTGTGGACCTAAGCCATAACTTCAGCTCTATTTTAAGCATATAAAAAAGGACTTTACCATCTAATCCAAGCTGTGATCAAAAATATTGAAAACAATGCATTTGGTTTTGTAGAATCACAGAATAATTTATACTGGAGGGAGCCTCAGGAGTTTTAGGCATAGTCCTTTACCAGAGCTAGGACAGCTTCAAAGTTAGATCAGATTATGGCCTTGTCTAGTAAAATTTTGAGTGCCTTCAAGGGTAGAAATCAAACAACCTCCCTGGCAACCTGTTCCAGGGTTTGATCATCCTCAGGTACTCCACTGCTGCAACTTTTAACCATCACTTTTCATCCTTTGCTGTAAACTTCCGAGGAGAGACTGACTCGCTCTTCTCTGTAACTGTCAGGTAATTGAAGGCAGCAATTAGATCTCCTGTTAGCCTGCCCTTCTCCAGGCTGCCCCAACACTCATCTTCTTTGACTTCAACTCTTACTCGATCTGCTCTGCCCCTGTGTCTATCTTGATGACTGAATTTGCTCCAGTTGCCAGCATCTTTTATAGTTGTGAAGCCCAAAACTGGACATAGTAGTCTAGATGTGGCCTAACGAGTGTCAAACTTGGGGCTTTGAGCAACCTGCTCTAGTGGGAGGTGTCCCTGCCCATGGCAGGGTCGTTGGAACTTGATGATCTTTAAGGTCCCTTCCAACCTGAACCATTCTATGATTCTATGAAACACAGGGACAAAAACATGGAAAAAAATGTTAAGACACTCTCTGTTCTACTCTGTTAACTGCCATAATAGTCTTCATTAAAATGTTATATGCAGTATTTAGTCCTTAAAACCAATCATTTTATTTGACTTAGGGTAGTCACCAAGTTTGCTGTTGCTTCTAAAAAGCTGAAGTGATGCCAGAACCTTGTTGAAATGGGACTTGGATCTTGTACCAGCCTGATTACATATCCATGTGTTTTCCTAAACCAATGCTGCTCCTGGAAAAAAGAAAACATTGCACTGTAATGTTTCAGTATTGCATTGCAATATAGTATGTACTGCTTCAAAATACCAACTTTATAACAACTCTAGAGAATATCCAAGTGTGTCATGCTGCTTCCAGGTGGCTGCTCCAGCTCTTCCTTGTGTTATGACTTAATCCAGTGGAGCCTGAGCTGGAGAACTGCTGAAGTTCTTTAACTGAACAGCGGAAGGGTAGCTGAAGAGCTGCTGTTAGAGGCTGAGATATCGCCATGTCAATGATTTATTCCATCTTTTCCTGACTCTGCCTTCAGGGTCCAGGCCTTCTGACCCTGCCTTCTTGCCTTGCATCTCTACGTTTCTGGGATTCTGAATTAAACTGTGGAACAAACAGATTACAGCTAGCAGATATTGGAGTGAGGTAGCTATGAGTAGGACCTACAACCAGAAGTCAGTGCTGTTCTGATGACCTGCTCTACGTAATTAAATAGTAATTAATGCTTTTCTTTCACAAAGTGCTGCCTTCTATTTGTTTGTGGTGTTGTACAGTGGTACATAAATTGTTATTCTTGTTGAAAGCGGTTGTATTACTCTGTGAATTTGGTAGCCGTTTGTTAAGTTTTTTTCTTTCAGAAATCCTACCTTTTGCAGTCTTCAGATACACATTTTTATTTTTTTTTCATAGCGAAATGAGAGCCTGAAGGCTTAGAACACTTCTTTGACTTGAAAGTGGTCAACTTCTTGGATGTAGGTGCTCTAGCTCAGTGGCAACATAACCAGAGGTTTTCATTTCAAGAATTTCAGAATAGAATTTAAAAGCGGTACCTTGGAGTGTTAATGATCTGTAATAATTTATAAATTCTTGTAATTATTTTTACAATTAACAATCAAGAATATGATAACTGAAGAGCTAGGAGAAACTTCTGCAATATTTTTGAGTTAATTTCTCATTCATTTGAAAATTCATGTGATCCCTTTGGGGTCTTTTTCTGTTTGTATCTTCTAGTGTCCTTTGTGATATTAAAAGTAGTTTAAGCTTTTTCAAGTTGCTGATCACATGAAGCAGAAGTACATGATTAATTGATGAATTATTTTCCAAAGATACCTCTCTTGAATCACTTTAGATATTTATATATACTCTAAATGTGCTTTTATCTGAAGATTTGAATCTTGTTTCAGAGAACAACGGCGACTGGAGAAAGGCTGAAGCTGTTTGGACTAAAATTCAAGAAGAAAATGTTGTTCCTCGTGAGAAAACACTTATCTTACTGGCTGATATACTTGAGAAGAATGGTCAGGTTGTTCCATTTGATGTACCTAAGGTAATTGGAGTTTAACTTTCCTAGCTAACGATGCATTTAAATATATTTTTTTGCATTGAAAAATGTTAACAGGTAGCATTACAGTAACTTATATAAGTTTTTTGTAATAATTTGTTTTAAAGGTTAGACATGAAGAGACCAGAAGTTTAAGGGCCTCTAATGCGGAAGAAAGAAACATAAGGATGCTTTGCAAGAAGAACAATGCAAAAGGTAAACTGAAAACCACTGATTTTCTTACCCCTTCAGCATTACTTTTAAGATTTTGATTAACTGCAGAGAAACAGATGCTTGTTGCTGCTTTTTGTTGGTTTGCTAGTACGTTAGGAGAGGTATGTGGTAATGTTACCTGCCAATATTCTGCTTGAGAAGCTGATACGAGAAAGATACGCTAAAATATTTAAAATGTCATTGGAAATGCTGACTTGTAAATGCATGTTTGAAAGGCACTCTGTAATGAAGTTTTAAAATTACTGAGGTACTGCTGGTCTGTAGTTCACTTTATCCTCTTGGGTTAACATCATGTTCTAGGCTTTCAAATATTTCCATTTAACACCAGAAACTAAACTTACGTACAGGATTGATGCTAAAAATACCTTTTTTATGGTTCCCAGAAAAATCTAGCCGTTTGGTCACAAGTTTCATGGTGTGAGACATGGGAACTGTAGTGAAAAGAAAGATTAATATCAGGTGAAATAGCTGGGACGTGTTTATGAGAAGGCAATTACCTATTAAAAGAAGTTGTTCAGAGATTTTTGAATTTGCCCCTGCTGTTGGAGTCTCAATAATAAGATCAGATCTGGTTCTGATTTGGTAAAGAAATTAACTACATGCGATGAAATGAGATGGGACTATGTTATGGAGATAATCATTGCTCTTTTCCTATCTGGCTTTTATCTGTTAGTCTGTTTTCTATTTGTTAATGTTGCAAGGCTGTTTATTTCTATTTGAAGGGAGGATTCAATATGTTGCATAGTGTCTTTGGCTTCTTTACAACTAAGATTAAAGTTGTCCATGTTCCTCTGTAGAATTTGCAAACTTTTCTTCCTGTTGTTCTGCCCCCAAAGAAACATACAGACTATAAACAAAAGATCAAAATCTGTGTCCCCACAGCTGTTTCCAAAGCTCTGTGCCTGTGGGTGCCACCCCACAAATAAAACTGCCTTATTAAGACATCACTTCAGATCAATTCTGCCATGAAAAATTAATAGCTCTTCTGTGCAAACTTCCCTATCTCAGATCGAAACAGAATTAACTAGCACATGGGTATTTGCCTTTGTGTGTGGAAAAGGAGGAGTGTATTTCAGTGCAGTTCCTTTGGCTCAGTCTGTGATTGGAAATCCACTCCTATCCATCTCATCCCAGAGCAGAGTCACGGCATTGGAACCGGCATTATTGGGCCTTTAGAGGAGGGTAGGAAATCAGTCTGCTTCTAGCATTTGCAAGGTGCAGAGTATTTGAATAATCTGGAAATCCTTATTTTTTTCACCTATATACTATTACAAATAAATAGGTATCTCACTTGAAATCAGATAAAAAAGTAGAATTAAATAGGTTTTTAAAAGTTAATTTTACTGAATGAGGAAGATTTTTAAATACAAGATACCTAGTTGTGGGTTGGTTGTTTTTTTTTTGAGTGTTACTGGTATATTTAAGAGATTGAACACACAGATTTTTAAGCTTTGAGTTTTTAAAACAAGAATCTGTCAGACATTTACACAGTTAACTTCTGTTGTTAATGGAATGACCCTATAGAGTTATTCAGTTGCAGGAGCGCTAATTAGAAATCTAAGGTGGAGTATGGATATTCTGTATACAGGGAGTGTTAAGTCTCGAATTCAAGAGTCGTGTCTATTATGGCAGACATAAGGTTAATGTTTTCAGGAAGTTTTTCATGCTAGTAAATTTTGGGAATCAAAAGAAGATATGGGATACGGAAATATTTTTCACTGAAAGCCAGGCAAAATTAATGGAATGCGTTTTATAACATTATTCCTAGAAAACTGTCCTGTGCCTTTGATACCATAAACGATCAAGTGGAGAGCAGGAGGAAGTGAAATATTCCTTGGACCTTGCAGAGAGACTACTTTTAAAACAAAAATACAAAATGTAACTGTTAACAGTCTGTAATGACATTTCATATTGAATTTATCAGTAAATTATTCCTGCATATTCTTTTATTGAAAGGTGCAGTATTTGAGAGGGGGTGGTCTAGAGCTACTGGGAATTAAGGGGAAGAGTCAAATGTTGGGAAACAGTTCCTCTCTTGTTGGGAATTAGTTCTCGTAGTTCTTATAGGTTTTTATTAAGACAAATTTGTCACTTTTATATAACAATATAATGTAATTTTGATGTGAATGTAATAGGGCAGAATATAACTTTTTATCAACATCAGCTTTTTGATAGGAAAAAGATAACCTTAATCTAGTTATGTAACTAATTTCATGAATTTATCAGCTCTGACATGGAGGTGTTCTGAAAATCTGTTCTCTGAAGGGTTTGATTTATGCAAAGTCATATTTTCATTTTTTTCTTGATTTGTCGGTGTGAGAACTTGACTCAAGGGGATCACGTTACACATATCCCAAACACTTGCAATTGCTGAAACAGATTTGACTGTCTTGAGAACTGAGACTTTCTTGGCAAGTTGTCACTTTTCTAACAAATCTTTCTTCTTGAAATAGCTAGTATAACACAGTATGATTTTGAAACCACGAGCTTTATCTTTTGAATGCTAATATGCTTGAGTAATTTCAGATGCCATCTGAAGAAGTAATAAGCTGCTAATACCTGATCAGGCATATGTCTCAATTGGAGACTAATTTAGCTATACTTAAAACATGCTACTTGCACTGATGCAAAATAAAGTTAAGAAAATAATCTGAATATGGTAATCATAGTGAGGTCGGGACTGATATACATAAGAAAACATCCTAGAACAGGTAAGCAAAACTGATACAAAGATTTTTAGTTCTTCGTTGAACTAGTCATTACAAAAAATATTTAAACGTATTTACTTGTAGAAATAGGTCTTATATTTTGTGGGCTGCGATAATTGATGATTAGATATGTTTGACATCATGTCCACTGGTGGCAAGGTCCATTTCTGTACCCAAGCAATGGAAAGCAATATTCAAACACAGGCTGAAATCCTGGTTCAGGCTGAAGACAGCAAAGCTTTTGTAGGAATCTCCAAAAGTAAGGAGTTTTTTGCTTTAAGAAATAGAATTTAAACCGGCTTTCACGAGCAAAAAGAGCAAACCTGTCACCAGTCAGCTACATTTTTTGTAAAAAATTAGTTACACATGTAATAGATTATACCAGTGAAAGGAGTTTTGTTATTGTTGAATGTGATTGCTAGTCTACTGGTACCTCAGGTTTCAGAAAAGTGGAAGAAAAAATGCCTTTCCCACTGAATTGAAGTGTGAACGCTCTATGAATGCTGGTGTTCAGCATCTCGGCAGGCAAGAGAGTTCAGCACGTTTTAACAGGCCAAGCTTTAACCTCAGACCTATACGTAAACGTGGTGGATTTCAAGACCTTTGTTTCATTGGTCTTTTGCTTGACCCTGCAATCACTGCTGTACTGTCAGACATCAGTCACAGTCTCTCTCCATGTCTCTTGTGTTTCTGTCTCTCTTGTATACATGAAACTCACATGCACAGAAGTAGATTTAATTTTTACTGTGATGTTCTTATCCTTTATCTCTGTTCATAATATATATTTAATGTATCTCCAAGAATCCGAAGTAGATTATGGATGGCAATGTTAATTCTAATTATTAACTCAGTATAAGAGTTTGTCTATTGCAAATAATAAATTTGCAATAGTCATTTTTGTGCCTACATTTCAGGAGGTTTTTATGTATACTCTTTGGTTGAGGACGTTTAAGATTCAAACCAAAAGACACACAAACAGTTTTGGTTTGGGGAAAGCCAGCTTAAAATTCCATAGCACACTGTAGTAAGTGCTATTAGTGTAATGCTTCTTGCGACAGTAAGATTCAAATGAGTTGTCTTCATCTTTACTTTCAAAGTATAAGAAAACAACTAACATTTAGTTGTGAAATTTGCACTGATAGTCCCAAGTACTTCTGAAAAGTTTTAAAGGTTATTGTGGATATGATTTGAATTAGCAAAGGGATTATTTTTTTTAGTTTCACTAAATGAAACACACAAACACGGTTTAGATATACAAGATCATTTTTGGTTCTTAACACAGCTTTCTAGCATATGTTACAGCCTGGATGGCAGTTTTAGCTGCATGTTTATAGCTGCATAATCTTGTTTCAGAAAAATAAATGACTGAAAAGTGTGCTTATCATTTTTTCCCCCTTTTTGGTAACATCTTTTCATACACTGACAGTTATTGTGAATGCATGAAATAAAACTGTTAATCAGTCAAACAAATGCAGCGTAGTTTACTTGTTAAATATCTGTATATTTGTAAATTGTATGTTTTGTATAAATCTTGTCGTAGCCAAATAATTTGATCTCCCCATATTGGAATCACCTCCTATATTATTTGTTAAACGCTGTTGTGATCGTGCACCAGACTCTGTAACGATATACCCCAGAATTAGGTGTTGCTTTAAAAATCCTGAGTCTTCCCCTTCTAACCAGCTGTGTTGGTGTTTAAGCAACAGCCCCGTATAGAAAAAGAGCAGTAGCAAACTTTTTGTTCTCTGGAGGTATTTGTCAATTGATTGTTGTATACAAGCAGATTTGAACAAGCTGTGACCAAGAGCTTTGGGCTCAAAGATGTAAGCAGAGGATAAATAGATTTAAGATGGAACTTTTCAATGAATAGGTGGTTTCTTTCTGTGATCAACATCATTGCAACGTGACATTATGTTTTGGCTTTTTTTTTTTTTTTATTTATTTTTTAGAGGCCTACCGTATTTTCCTGAAAATGGAAGGGAAGGATGGGTTTCACTATCGTTCTTATGACACCCTCATAAGAGCACTGTTAACGCAGAATTGTCTGGAAGAAGCCATGGAAGTGAAACGCATGTAAGGCTTTGCTGGGTTTGGGGGACTTTAATTGTTGAGGGGTGGCAGAGGGGTTGTCCACATAATTTTGGGATCATTTTCAAGGCAGTCCTTATCTTTCAATGAGAAAACAGGTCATGACTGGTAATTAGGAGCTATGGTAAAAAATACAGCAGTGTTTCACAGGGCGATGTGCCATGTATAAAGAAGGTATTAGAGTGACAGTACGGCTGGCTAATAACTCATTTCAACGAACAATATCAACAAATGTACTTGGCATCAGAACTGCAAGTCTGCCCTTCTGGCAGTCTGCCTCTTCCTCTTTAGAGCAATATCCAAACAGACAAGATTCCTTCACTTAACTGCCCGGGAGCCTTCACCCCCCTGGGTGCCCGTCCCTGCTGCCGTCCTGCCCTGCCCACACTCCCCGGCAGCTGCCTGCCTGCCAAGTGCAAAACGCTACGTTTGACTGCGGTGCCAGTGGCGAGGAGATGACCAGAAACCTCAGATCCAACTCTTACACTTCTGAAATAAATCCAACCTGCTGTCACGTGTTATTAGAATCACCAGAATTGAATTAACCTTTAGCGAGTTGTGTGGTACACCGCTTGCTTTAATTATTGCCTGTAATGTGTGTTCTGGTCAGATTATAGGCTTGTAAAGTAAAAATGTTACTACTCATCAATATAGAGGCAAGAAGAACAAGAATTTAAGTAATTTAAGTGCTTCAGTTTCTTCAGCTAAAACAAAGAACGGTGGTTGTCATCAAGTGTGTTCTCTGAGTGAATACAGTGAATTTGAAAGTGCCTGTAGGTAAATTACATGATGCATAGGGCACTATAGAAGTCTAATAACCGTTGGGTTTTGGTGTCCGGGAACAGTATAGTGTAAGATGATGTTTATTATATTCATGGTTTCTTTAAAAGTGTTTAGACCAAAGAAATGTCTTTACTTGAAAAAGCATTTGGGTTTTTCATTCAGAATAATAATGCTTTTTTCAAATAGATCTCAGTAGCAGTGCTTTATGATAAGAAACGCTAGTGACCAAGGGATATATGGCTTATATCCAGGAAAAACTAAAAGAGTTTATCAAATTAAGCTCCCTGAAATGGAAGTACCTCATAAATCTTTGTAAATAGAAAATGGAAAGGAGATGTTTTAGAAGTACAGAGAATGTTGGTAAAATTTAGGTAGTTAAACAGTCGCACGAAAAATTCACATATCGAAATTTTTTTCAGGGAAGAAGTTAAAAACTTTCTACTGAAGATTTGTAGATGCATTGACTACTTCCCTACTCTGCAGCTCAAATGGGAGTAAGGGAGAGGCACAAAGTATTGCATGTTATCAGCAGTGATTTGCAGACTGGAGGAGCAGAAAGTAGAATTCCCACTTTATGTAATTGTTTTAGTATATAAATTGAAAATGCGGGGAAAAAGTAACAAAAAATTTTAAAGACTAAAGAACTCAGAGATGTGTTTTAAAGAACGAAGCCTCTGCACTTTGAGATATTAGGAAAAATACAAAACAGGATTTAATAAGAGGTTCTATTCTTGGTCACTGGTTAAAGCCAACCATCATAACCCCTGTGCTTTTCAGAACTTTCATACTCCATCTTGTAATGCAGAAATGCCAAATAATGACATTCTAAGAAGCCTGTAACAGCTCACTGCTGCATCAAGACAGAAAATGCTTCGTATTGGCAGTGTTCATAGTGCTTATCTGTGTATCTTTTTTCTCATAACAAAATGATGCTTACATCAAGCATTTTCAAAAGTCTGTAAGTTTTAAATTATTCACTGAAATAGAGAAAGTGATTGTGTGTGTACCCATGGCTGAGGAATAGCAAATCTATGTGTTTCACACACATTTCTGCATGCTTCACAATTTTTCCAACCTCATATTACAAAGAGATTACTCCTACAAAGCCTCAATGTGTGCAGTGGCCTGAAACTTGTGCAACTCCTAATATTTTCATAAAATACAGGAAAGCTCCCTTCGTTTATATAAGCTAGCGTCTTTTGCTTTATACTCTGCTTGAAGCCAAATTTGAAATTTAAATAATATTTAGAGAGCTGTACTATGAGCATTAGCATAGGCAACAAAATAAGAAATCTTTTTATTTTTAAAGGTCAGATAATTTAAAAACTTCTCTCCTGTTACCAGAACTGAGAAACTTCCAGGAAAAAGTGGTGTGGTAGAAGGAAAATGTACTGTGCATTTGGAAAAAACCCCAAACAACCAGAAGGTTACTGATCTGTTGGTCAACCCAAGTCTAGTTGCTTTTGCATTCTAGCACTGTTTTGAGGAATATTTACTGTGTTTAGTCCAAGAAGTTTTAAATAGAAATTTAGGAGTATTGGAATGATGGATTAGTTCTGTAATAGTAGCTAACATCTATTTAATCACACGAAAGATTGGAAGATTGGAGAAAGTAAATCCTTTGTTATATGTAATTTACAGTCTCATGCATGAATTGTTGACTTAAGGGCTTTGACAGATGGGACAAAGGGGGGAAAAAAAAAGGCGGAACTGAGCAGTGGGTGCTTAGGCAGGGATTAAGAGGATTGGTTGGGAGAGTAAGAAAATCCCGAGTCCAGTGACTGCATTTGTGAGCCTGGGAGGCTGAAAGTGACTGAGAGGATAGTCATATTGTATGTGATGTGAAGGATTTTCTTGGGATTGAGGAGAATAATTTAGCAATGACCCTGCTTACCTCCCAATCCGCTCAGCCTTTAAGTTCAAGTAGGTAGGCTGCTCAGTTGTTTGCCACAAGATGATCAGTGAGGTTTATCTTGATTGCTGATATGGTAAATGGCAATGCCCCCCTTTTCTGCGTAGAGATTTTGTAATCTAGAAATGAACATTTGTAAAGTTATCCTTATATATTAAATTGTGGCTGTATGTCATTTAGGAACGGGAACATTTTGTCGTATAAGATCAACGTGATTGCTGGTTAGTCTCTCTTGACTAATTTCCAGTGTGTTAGAAAAGCTTTAGGAGTGTTATTAAAGTAAAGATTCCCTTTGCTATAGATACGTGAAGTTTTGTATTACGGGAGATAAAGAATTGATAAGCAAAATACAATTTTAACATGGCTAAGGCAGCAAATGTAGTATGTTCACTTTAAAACCTGTATACATCTAGATGACAGAAATTTGAAAATTAATCAACCAAATGATATGGTGTTAGTTCATAATATGCTTTAGTTTATGTTTAAAATATACACTGCTGAAAATAAATGTTTCATTTTTATTGCTGAAAGAATAGTTTTACATTTTATAATTATGGTTACTATTGAAAAAAGAAGAAAAAGTATCCAGCTTAGGATACAACAGAACAATGCAGGGCATGCAGTTATTTTAGTCATCTAATATGTCAGCATTCAAGAATCTGAACCGATTGTTTAAAAAAAATCTTGTACTTTGTTTCTTTTGTTGCTCACTTCCAACTTTGTCATCTGTCAGAATGCAAAAAAAAATTATCCTTCTATAACCATTGACAGGATAACACAAAAGCTGTCTCCAGGTCGATATTTTGCAGCAATATTTTTAACATACGAACAGTAGTTTTTATAATTTCACCTTGGTGCTCAACCATTTATTATCGTATCAGAAGCATGTCAGTAATTCCTTTCTAAATGTCTGCTTCTTTTAGTGCTGAGACCCACATCAAGGGCTTCACACTGAACAGTGCTGCCAGCAGCCTCCTCATCATATCGCAAGTTAGGCGGGATTATTTGAAAGGTATGTCACAATGCTTGACCTTTACGTCACATTAATGCCTCTGCAGATTTTTCTTGTAACGCCCTTCGAATACTTGGATAAAGGAGTCCATTTAGCAAATTACCTGCTTATCAAGAGCCTTTTGTGGTAGCTGAGAGACGTAAATTACTGTACATGCATTTATAATACAGCTTGAATATGAATGTACTTGTCATTTGACCACTTAGTCCAGTTTCCATTCCATTTAACACAAGATGGGTTTTCTTAAGATGAATCACAGCTCTTCAGACATGCAAAATTTGTGCTCCAGAACGAGAGAAAGTACAGGCTTTCAAGTGCGTTAAAATTCACAGCACAAGTCATTTTGCTTTGGAAATTAACATACTTTAGAGCATCTGAAACAATTCCCAGCAGTTGTTTCTTGCATATTGTGTTGGTTGTGTGAGATACCAGATGAGTTAAATTGACTGTTAAATGTGCATGATTGTGCACTAAATGATTATAATATTGATTTAAAAACTTAATCAAATACTTTTTAATAGTTCTCAATACCAACAGTAACAAAATATTCAGTTTGGTTTCCTTTTTAATGTAACAATGATGGTAGGAATGAAAATGGTGGCTGAAGAGTGTGTAAGGGTACCCAACAAGATGGTGGCTAAAGTTTGGAGTTGTGTTATTTTAGTTCTCAGCATTGGTTGTTGTGCAGCCTAGAGTTCACCTCCACAGTGTCACATTTTACTTATTAAGTTGTTCTGTAGAACTCTTGTGAGAGAGGAGAACTCTGCAAGCATGTAGTTCTGCGTGCAGTGCTGTGTCTTTTATCCCTGTACCAGCGTAAGTACAGTGTTGGTACGTACTTCCATCAGTACCTTTAAGCGTTAAAGTAGCTACGTATGAAGAACACGTTATTACACTGCACTGGGTGTTACTTTCATACCAGAAGGCATAACAGAAAATCCATGTTTGTTTCTGCCTTCGGTTAATTTTATTTTATTTCATTCCATTATGTGTAGCTGTAGTACTCATACCTGTGTGATGTCAGCTACATTAAAATACTCTTAACATAAGCATTTAGATTCATCTTCTCACTTGTACTCTTTCCTCCAGCTGATAAACTTAAGTCTTCTTTCAAATTGCTTCCCCATTCGGTCTCCAGTCTGACGTCATTGCCAGGTGTCATCGACTGCTGAAGTATTTGTGGTGAATGCAGTTGATTCTCTTGCTCTTGGCAAGTCTTAAGTTTTTGCAGCTTTCAAGTCCTTCACTCAACATCCCCGTTTGATTTCATTCTAATAAATTTTCTGCTTTTTCTTGTCCAGTGTGCCACGAAGTTTTGCGAGTTCTTCCTAAATATTACACACCAAAAATCTTCCTTTCTTCTTTAGAACATCACTGATGTTTCTATATTCTGCCATTCTCTTGCACTAACTGCATTATTGATTTTTTGCCAGCATACTAAATTCTCTGCCGTGTCAACCCTTCTCCCTTGCTGTACTCTAAAAATGCTACTTTTTGCACAATAAAAAGTTTCTCAAGAAGTCTGTGGAATTACTTCGGTTTGCAAAATTATTTGTTTCTTTTGTCTTGTGCATTGAACAGGCTTTACTTTGATAATTTAATTGAATAGTCGGACTTGATCCTTGTTTCTATTTTAATTTGAAAAATACTGCTGCTTTTTTTGTAAGTGACACAAGCCTTGAAAATGCAAGCTACTAAATATTTCAGCTATACTTGTCATTTTCTGAGGCCCATAGATTACCCCAAAAAAATTTGGGCAGTCTTTTTGTAGTCTTTTGATGGTGAACTTCATTTGACCTATGTCCTGTGATGGCTTTCGCTTGTGTAAGGCTTGCTTGCTTTATCACTTCCTCACATAGTTCACCATCATTCTTTGCTACAGCTACAAGTTTTTATGTAGGTCCCTAAGTCTACTTGTAAGAGCTCTAGTATCTTCTAGCAAGAACTTTGTAAAATCGAAGTTGCTTGTTACTAAGAGTCAGAACTTGAATTTTCACAGCATGGAATTTGCAGAGTTTATAGGAAAGACTTTTAAAAGATAAACAGTGTGTTTTCACAAGCACATAGTCACCTACTTTTAAGTACTGAAAAATCAAGGGATGAAATTGTGAATTCAGATTAGTAATAAAGAGTGCTTTTGCATAAGAAAATAAAAAGTTACCAACAGAATTGTCTATTACGCTACTAGTAGATGATTTCCTGCAGTAGTGCTGCACACATGCAACTTCCAAATCTTTCCCTGTCCTTGTGAGAAGGCTCGTCATGCTCCATGCTAAAGGGAGGTCCACACTTACAGTCAGGAGACAATTTGAACTTAGTGTGGGTTTTAAGTTTGCTTTTTAAATTTTATGAATCCTATCCCTGATGTATTGCTCCTTTTTTTTTTTTCCCCTAAAAAAAATAATTTATAGAATTGCTGTGAAGGACAGTTAGGATGTTTTTTCTTGCTTTCTTTAAAAGGCAATATTTGGTTTCTGCAGTACCTGCATATATTGAATTGGAATGTTAATGTGGTGGAGTTCAAGTGGGTGTATATTATCTTAGAAGTGTTATCAATTGGTATTATAATTATGTGTGAATAATCCTGCTTGTGCTGGTAAGGAGTAAGAGATTTTTACCAGAGGGGCATGTCTTTCTGTGTGTGTTTGCTCATGTATAATGTAAACTGACAGACAAGAATTCTGGTTAGAGAAATGGGACCGACTGCATCTGCAGTGGGTTTAGGGAATTTGTGTCAGACAGACAGGAGGCTGATGTTGTATGTTTTTAACATAGTTAATTGCTATAACTTCAGGAGTTCTTGAGGTAACTGTCCAGTTTTGAGTTGATTTTTGTTGATATGGAGACTTGTGTCTCATGCGTTTATTTAAAAATTAAATGTTGGTAAGCAAAGTTTTGGTGCACACTTATAAAGACAAACCTGAATATAGACTTTAGCAGTTTTAATGTTAAATTACATTTAAAAACTGTATTTATTATTAAATATGCAACACTTGGTTTTTAGTAAAGAAAATTTGATTATTATTTGGAGAAAAATCAAGCTGAAAAGTTCGTGACTTTAAGGTCATAAGAGAGGACATTTATGAGGCACTTTCCTTGAGCTGGATACTAAAATAAATCAATTAAATGTTAAAATTATCTTAATACTTTTTATTGAGCAAATAGTAAAGCATTTTCCCTTAAGTACTGTTGAAAGTTTTTATTTCTGTGTATATATTCAAGTTGTAATTCACTAGCAGTTTTGGGTCTTAAGTTCAGCAAGAGAATTATTTTCTGTACATGCTTTTAAAAGCATGCTTTTAATGATACCAGCAGCATGGTTGCCTTCCGAACTAAAATCTGTTTTCCTTTTCCCTTATTTTTTTTTACCATTGTTAGATGCCATGGCGGTTTTAAAGGGAATGCTTGACAGCGGCGTGTTGCCTACTAGATCAGCAGTCATTGCGCTCACTCAGACTCTGGCAGAAAAAGGGGACCTAAAGAACCTGCAAGCACTTAAAAACATGCTGGATGACGTCACAAAATCAATTGGTATATCTGCCTCACTAATAGCTAACGCTATTGCTTTGGCTCATACTAAGAAGTAAGTATTTCTAGGACTGGCATATGGAATTCTCTTGTGTGGAGTGGTGGGAAATCAATTGCATAATCCATTTCCTTCAGTTTCCATTCTTATAGTGTCCTAGATGTTAAAATTGTGGTCAAGTTGAGCTGTGTGCTGTGCCTTTCAGTTCTGTTCTGGTATCGTTTCCCAAACACATTTGGGTATAAAAACCATTTAATGAAATATAGGGATAGTTATAAAGCACTTGGGAGAGCGTAAGGTCTTCTCTGGTGTAATTTAGCTTTGACACTTTTATTCTAACATATTACACCTCATGTAATGTGTTCTGCTTGGTGTTAGGTCAAAAGCCCAATGAAATCTGTATGTAAAACTGAATTACTTCATCAATATAAACACAAAAAGATCTTGGAACTTAGCACCCATAGATATAATACTTATACATATAATACCTATTTGGAAACAAAATTCTGCTACCAGTTCCAGTAGTTGAAATACAAAATATTATTATGTTTATCCTCAAGATGTGGAAACCACATATTATATCTGTGGAGCAGTTTTATTTTTTTTTTTTTGTCAGAATTACAAAAAAAATTGGTTGCTATGCTGTTTTAGGCCACAGTTTCAGTCATGATAATTATCCCCACGCTTTGAGTATCCTTTGATTCAACTGTTTGATTCAGTATCATGTTCTGCCGAGCATTTTTGTTGTAGCTGGTATGTTGGTACTGTGCTAGTTTATCATTTGTATAAAACTGCATGGAGGGAAGCACTTCTGGGAGAAAGGGCATACTATGAATTTCTCAAATATGCTTTGCAGGAAAAAGTCTTCAGGAATCCTACATATTCTGTTATTTTATTTCAAACCAGTTTCGTCAGGTAGAGCTCCCGTGTCTAAGTTGGCAGGAAAGCTGTAGAACTGTGTAGTACAAAACAGATACCGACTGCCTCAGGCATGCCAGACTAGAGAGAACAGTCACTGAAGTGTCTGGAAGAGCAAGAGGACTTGAATTGAAGGAGAGCCATGCAGACCAGTTCCACTAGTGAGCTCACTATGGTTTCAGCTGCTGAAAAACAATCTGTCCGTAAGGGACTGATCCTGTCAATACTTAGATCTGAGCGGTCCTTGGCACACAGTTCTAGTGCATTGATTTTGCCTAAATTAAACACTCCAAACAGGAGAGAAAGTGCAGGATTTCTCTCTTAAGTTGCATATTTTCCTGTATTTCTATGTCATGAAATCGTTCCAAAGTCACACTACATTCTTAAGATGTAGATAGGTGACAAGAATAAATAAATTGCTGGATGCTGGCACAGGTTGTTTAAGCAGCATCAACTTTTCCCTTACTGAAACTAGCTTGAAGGCATGAAAAGACAGCAGCAGCATAAATAATTGTCCATAACAATAATATACGCCTTATATATTCTTACATATCTTGCAAATTGTACCTTGATAACTATGAAAAACAGATTCTAACAGGTATTTTTAATACCTGTTCATTTATTGGTAGATTCATGTTTCTGATATGGTTTTCAAAGCGTTTTCATAGCTTTCAAATGTGCTGCATTTCTGCTTCACCTAAAAGCATCATGCTCTGATTTGTTTTTCAATTAAATTAGTTTTTAGGGTGGACCGATAAGAAGTGTTGTCATTTGAACTTTTTAGAATGCTAGTGGTAGAGCTTATGCTTTGCTGAGTACATCTTGCATTGTGTTATTAGCATTTGCTGTACTGAAGCCATAAGATTAAAAATGTTTAGACAAAGGTACTGACCAAAAGACATTTAGTATTGTGTTTTACATTTGAAAGGGCAGGCATGGGAAAAATCAGGTAAATAATTAATTGTATGGCATTAAAAAAAATACTTTAGTTACGTGCATTAATTATTCAGATACCTTCTGTTAATGTTCTGATTTGGCCCTCTAGATTTGCAGAACATGATTTCCTAAAGCAGCTATCTGAACTCTTCTTAATGAGGAAAAAATTGTGTCAAAACTACTTAAGCATTGTTACAGGTCAAAGGTCATTTAAAAAAAATATTTATGGGTTAATTTATCAATTCAGTCATAAATGGTTTCACTTTTACAATATCTGAACAAAGTCATAGGTACTTAACCATTCCTGGGAAATATAACCTCAGTGTAGAAAACAAAAACTTTAATATAATTGATTCTTTAGGTTTAGAAATCTTGATTTCAGAAACTAAGCCAGTTCAATCTCTTTTCCTAGCAATGACCTTGATGCTGCTGTGGAATACCTTGAGCCTTTGCTTATCTCTGGTGCACAGAATCCTGATCAAGCTGTCAGAAATATTTCTTATTTGTTAAGAAAGGTGTCTGAGGATGGATTAGAACCAGCTTTGGAAAAATGTAAGTTAATTGCAATGATATTTAAATATTCTGACTAGACAGAGGTGTTATGAAAGAGCTATTACATGTAAAACCTGCTCAGTCAGCATAAATCAAGCCTGTGAAGTTTACAAAGTGGCTTTTCAATCAAAGATTTTCCTTATGTACCCATCATTTTGCAGTTGGTGTGATGGCAGAACGACTGGCCAGTCAGTTTGGAATTTACAGACCTGTCACAGATCTTTTCCTTCAATATGTCAGCGCAGACAGAGTGGATGATGCCAGATCGCTGATGCAGGTAATCACATAACAAGAGAGGTACAGAAATGCGTAGAGCTCTTCAAAGGTTAACTGAGAAATTGTCAAAAAGAGGTGGTGTGTAGAATAGGCTAGTACTAGTGTGCTTTTGAGTTACAGTGAGAGTAGCAGTAGCACAGTTTAGACTATTCCAAACCGTGAACTAGTATGATAGTAGTAGTGGATGCCAGAGTCGGAAGATTTTTTTTGTATTCCAACAACCTGAAGAAAATAAAGGAAGACTGGTATATTGCTTCAAATTCCGTCCAAAGCAAATACTTTTTTGAAGTTTTCTGCTGGAGAGCAGTTGCTGCTTGCAACTTCTCACATAATTTCTTAAGTACTGTAAACATCATATCTTACAGCTGTACAGTTTGCAAACCAGAATCAGGCAATGTTTGCTTTTCATGGACTTTATTTCAGTTGGTTGCTATAACATTGTATATGCTGTATTGAAGCTTTATTAAGAGCTGAATTTGCGTTCTATTCACTTGAGTGTCACTGATGCATTAAAAGACAAATGCTGGTCTCCGGGCCACAGTCTCAGCTGAACTGGTGATCTTCAAGAAATGAGACAGCTGCGTTTGTGCCATTCGTACAGAGCTAAAGACAAAGCCAGAAGTGGGACGAGCTGTGGGGTGATGTGAGTTGGGGCTGGCAACCTGCACAAACAGGGGGGCTCATCCCAGCAGGTGGCAGTCCAGCCATCACACAGGTCATTCTGTGTGCCTGGGCTCCTGCCTCAAACTGAGGCCTCTGACCACCTCCTGGTAGCGCGTGCTACTCATCTGCCAGTTACTAAGTATTTTAAGCTGTTAAAGAAAAAGCTTTGCTTCATCCATCAAGTGTTTTATCATATTCCAAGGCCATTTCTGAGAGAAATGCATACCAGCAAATGTGGTCAGTTACTTCTGCTGCAGTGTGAGGTGTATTATTTCTATATTCCCTGCCCTGGAATATTACTTTGTTTATTGCTTTGCCTGCTGGGTCATCTGAGTATTAAATTAAAAGGAGACTAAAATTCTGCTATAAAGATCTCTTGCTATCTAGCATGAAACATCAAAAAGCAGAAAAAAAAATATTTATTTTCTTCTTCCTAATTTTTTTCATTGTTCTTAGAAATGAATGAAATTGAATGAGTGAATCAACATTGGTTACAATTTCTAGCTTTTGTGAAGACAGGGGTTTTTGCGTTTTTAAGTAAAATGTATGTGTTCTTAAATTTTTTCAAAACATGGAATAATGTCAATTCACATGTTCCTCAAACTTCTTACTACAACAGCATCCAACTGTTGGAATTAAACTCATCGCTCTATAGCAGACTTGAAATAGCATTGTATATGCTATATTTTGAGGGAGAATTTAAAAATATTTCATGTTCAGTGGCTATTCACAAATAAGCTTGAGTTTAAACTTCTGTGTATATGAGAAAATTTGGGCTTTATATGGTGCAGGAGAAATTTTGGTTGCATTAAACATTCTTGAGTGTTATTGTGGATCAAGTCTTCTGCTAATAGGTAACTAGAAGATAGTCTGTCCATTGTTATTTTCTTCAAAAGTAAACCACAATCTAAATGAATTATTTTGCTTATAATAAGCTGAAATATTAGTATAAACGTGGAGAATCCCTGCTTTCTAAAATGCATCTGAGAGTCTATTTAAAAGCTCAAGAAGCAGCAACAGTATCTTTTGTACTGTCTGGAGGGAGGATGTTTTTACTGATGAAAGTCAAAAGTGATGGAATATTTCAGCATGAAAGGGGGCTGTGGAAAACGTTTCTCCAACTAGACTGTCTCTTTCCTCTCACAGCATCCTTATTTTTTACACTGACAGTAGGTGAGAATGGCTAGAATCAGTAAATAAAATGTTTCAAGTTTCTCTCATGAATATTTTGTCTCTGTTTATCACCAAAGCAGTTCTTTGTCAGAACACTATGGGTACACTTTTGTCTCAGTTTGCCTTATGGAATGAGGCTTCACATCTTTTCACCTCGACCTTAAAGAGCTTGTCAAACCATATTATATGTCCTGTACATTCATAATGGCATAAACCAAAATTTCTTGTTTGCATATGTCTAAAATACTAACTGAATGTATTAAATTCACTGTACGTGTATTTTTATATGAACAATATTCTCTCCTTCCTGTGCATACTGATAAAATATCTTACAGCTGGTAAAAAGCACTGTGCATTGTAAGAATTTTAAGACTGACACCTTTGAGGAACATACACTAAAATATTGTCTTGTATATTTTATTTTGCCCTTGTTTCTAAAGTAAGATAGATTTTTGATTTATCTGGTCTGTCTCAAACTTTTTTTAAGTTCAACTCTCTCTCTCAAACACTGTCTATTGCAGTGAAAGCCTTTTATAAAATAGAGAGATTGAAATCAGTCCTTTGTATGCATAAGTGTAGGTAATTATACTTTAAAGAGAACTTGCTTTGTACATTTTAATTTTTATAAAGAAACGAGCAGTTATCTCCCTGACACCTTATTAAATGTATAATTAACCTTATGATCCCTAGCTCACTTGTGAATGCTTGGCAGTATAATTGGAGAGGAATAGTGTTTCTCTTTTTCATTCTTTTGCAGTCCTAAACCTCGTTTTTGTGGTATGTTGAAGTATTAGTTTAATTCTTTCCCCTTTTGTTTTAAACAAACTTTATACTTGCCATTATAAAAACAGTGTTTACTAAAACGGTGCATGAAATTAACTTCTTTCCTATGTTCAATGGGGTTATGGTTGGTTTTTTGGGGTTTTTTTTTGTTTTTTTTTAAACTAATGATTAATTATTTACCTTGCAAATAGGTATTATATTCTTATATTATTTTAAACATCTGTACTTGTAAAATTTTATCTTAGTCATTTTGTTTATCACTAACCTACTCATGACCGCTACATTAATTATTTCTTTTTCTTTAGAGGTGTGGTGCATTAGTTGAGGAGAAGAGAACTTTTCTGAGTTTTATGGCTAGATCAGCAACTAAACCTGGACAGGTATAGTATTTTTTCCTGTATATCATTCTATATGCAGCAAAATACTATTTTATCAACCTTTGTTGAATTTCTTTGGATCTTGAACTTCAGAGTTGATAGCTTTATCAGGTTTCTTGGGGAGGAGGGAGGTTAATTTGCAGAGCTGGGTACATTTAAAGAAACAGTTTACTTTATGGAGTGTGATGGAAAGGAGGGCGTAGTTAATATTTTTCTATTGTTTCAGTAATTTCCTGCATTTTTGATGTTATACTTTATGTCCTACAAACATTGTGCTTTAAATGTTTTGCTGCACTATCCAGTTCAGTATCGCAACCTGAAAGTACTTACTTTGTTGGCTACACTGTATGAATACAAATGGAAGTGAAAACCTCAGCCTCTCTGTAATGATATGTCTCTATGTTTACATTAAAAGGCACTTTTCATGTTACTCGTTATGGTGATTTGGGAGTACATCTAGTTTGAGCATCTGTTTAGATTCCTGGCTTTGTGCTCACTCCCTATAATTCAAAATGCTCTCATATATGTGCCTGCTCTACTCCTGTCCCGCCCTCCTCATATGTCCCCCTCAAAGTAATAACAAAACCAACAAAAAACCTCCAATCAATCAAAAAAACCACCACGCAAAAAACCAAACCCCCCCAAACCAACACTGAACAACAAAAAAAACAACCCCAAACACACACATGCATGCAAAACCACATTAACTTCTTTTCCACAGAGGAGCAGCATCAGGAGACAGTAAATAGACAAACTAGAATAAATATATTTCAAAGGAGGCAAAATGCACGTATGTTTTGTGGAAATTGCCATTAAATAGGCATACATTAAAAGTTCTCTTATAGAAGTGATGATGATAAATATGATGATGACAAAACCCATCTTTTGGTGTCTGTAGAAGAAATTAAAAAAGCTTGAAACTCTCTAGCTTTTTCAAGCTGAAATTTTAATAACACATAGAAGTTAGTACTATATGATGAAGATGTTCCTAATTTCTATAAAATTATTGTAATTCAGGACCTTAGAGGTTTTGAAACTGGAATTGGAGGTCGAGGAAGGGAGGTTCTAAATTTAAGCACATTAGTTAGTGATCTGACTTCTTTTAAGTGTGATCATAGCTGCCATTGGCCTCTAGGTCAGTGAAGGCTGCTGAGTGGTTTGCATTTTTTTTAGATTGATTCAAATTCTGACATTCTCATTAATACATTAATTGCTTCCTTCAAAAAAGAATTGAGAAATTAATGTTTAGCCTTCTTGAGTATGGCTTTTAGTCCTGTATTTTGTTTGTTTTATTTTGTGACTGATTTCTTTGACTATTTCTTATCTGCACATGAAATTTTGGGAGGGAAGTAGTTACATCTGCTTTCAGCTGCACAGTGCGTTCCTTGGTATCAGTACAGATCGTTTCAGTTTAAAGATCTGAAATAGTTATTTGAACTTTGGCAATTTTACTTTGCTCTTTAAGATTTGAAGCTAATGCCCTTTTTGTCTGTGTGTTAAATTTCATAGGCCAAGAAGATTGAGACGCTTCTAGAACTCATTCCTGAGCATCTAGATATGGAAAATGCATACCGTTACCTCATGAGATGTTATGGTAATTTACTCTCCTTGGAATAGTGTTTCAGTAAGAACTCTTAAGAAATTCAGAAGGGTCATGGAAACCCTTAGAATGGGGAGAAGGATTTACGCTTTCTTTACAGTTTGAGCCAAAGAGGTGGGGAGTTGTCCGGGGTTTGTTGTTGAAGTCTGTTGGGTCTGTTATACTGCCCTTGCTCGTTCCAACCTGTCCTAGGCTGGAAAAGCAACGCCCAGGCCTTGAATCCTTTACAAAAGGAGCTGTATTAGAGGCTGCAAGAGAGGCTAAGTGGGGGCTTCATGGAACAAAAAAGAAACCATCCTAAGCCATGGAGAGAAATACTATAGAAATTAATGGCTTTTAAAATGAATCTAGCTTTTTTCTGAAAAATGTAGTAAGTATATTTGTTCCTTTTATGTGTGTGTTTCAAAATCATAAGTGATTAGTTCTATCAGTAATGTGCAAGGACATTATTGTTAGTGTAGATTCTTTATACCTGTTTTAATTTAGCCAAAGTTAATATTCCAGATGCCTTCATTTGGATTTACCTAAATAGTTGATTTGAAATGCTAATCAGTTCTCTTTATAGTTGAAGTCAGAGAGGAAGAGCTCTAAAAAAATCAAGTTGCTTATTTAATTATGTTTATTTGCAACACTCACTCCTGAAAATCCACACCCCTGTGGCAACACTCACTAGGAGGCTTGCCTCTTTGTGCTGTAGTGTCCTTTGCCTTCTGTACTCTGGTATGGTCCTCCAGTTTTATTACAGGGAGTAAATACTCTTCACACATGTAGTACAAGCAAAAGGATACAGAAGGACAGAAAGCCCTTGTGCTCCAATCAAGCACAGAGGAGATAAATAGAAATATTTAAGTAAAACACTTCAAACCGAAATCCAAGGTATGGTTTTAAAGGAATACAAACTTCACTGTATTTGAATCAACCTGTAGAAGTTCTCGTGATAGATATCTAACTTCGAAAATTCACTTGCTTAGAAGATGTTCAAAACAGCAATCGCTACCAAGATCCGTTAGCCCCATAATTTCATTCATAGCAAGGGTTTTTTCTAACATGTTTTTATGAAACAAAAAACCGCCCTTTTGTCACCGGTGCTGTACTTGCTGCTTTACGCTATCATTAGTCCTTTACTGCTTTTCCCTCAGTAAAAAATACCATAAGTGAACTAATTAATTTTTTCAGTATCCTTTCCAACTACGTCATAGTACAACAATTTCATAAAGACATTGCAGAGAGTCAGTCACTTACTCTGTTATACCTAAAACAGTGATTAGAGTGTATTCAACACCTGGAGCCACACTGTATCTGCTCAGAAGATTGGTGTAGTTTCTTCAGGCAGAGATGTAGCTGGCTTGTAGCGAATTCTAGAGGAGACATTCAGTACCAGCATGAAGAGTTTTAAAAGCTGTTTCCAGGTTATTCTGTACAAGCATCTCACCTGTATGAGCCATCGATTCCAGTCCTGTATCAGGTAGATGAGAGCACATGAGTTACTTGACCCACTTTACCAGACTTGGCCTGGGTGAATCATGCTAGGATATATTTGCATTTTCTGTTGCATCTTTATTAAGGAAGTAAGGTGTTCTTCTACTCTTAGAATATTCAGGGGCTCTACTATATCCTGTTCCCACCACGTAATATGTACGTGTACACATGAACAGCAATTTAGCTACTTAGAAAGGGGAATGAAAGATAACAGCGTACTATTACAACAGTTGGTTACTGTTACTAGTTATCAAAATAAATGGGCAAATAAAATTACAATTGTTTATGTGTTTGACAATTGTTTATGTGTTTAGCAAAGATAGAGTAGAATATAGATCACAGCTGAAAGAAGTCCGATTGTATATCGGACATCCATGACTGAACAAATAAATGGACATTTACTCCTTTACTTGACCTGAGATATGATCCACTGCCAGGACTAGATTTCATCTGGTGAGATTATAATCCTTGGCTGCATACCTTTCTCTAAAAAGAAAATTAGTAAAATCACATTTGCGTGGTCCATTAAACACAATCTAAGTATTAGCTCTTTTTTTTTGTTTGTTTATTTTCCATACCATAAATGCATCTATTTTTAAGAAATAGAAAGTTAATGATTTCTATTAGGCTTTCATTAAACGATCACTATGTGCAGTTTCAGCAGTAGCCTCCCACATTCAGAGAGCAGCTCAGCCACGTGCCAGATGTTGAGTGGGAAGATTTTTCTCATGAGAAAGGACCCAGGCTGTCCATTTCTGTGTAATTAAAGCTTTTTTTTTTTCTTTAAGAACCATTGTTTTTATAGCCCCTATGGTTGTGAAGATGGTGTTTCCAAATGAGAAATAAGTAAGAATCCGAGCCAGCTCCCATACAGCAGATGTTTGTCTTTTGCCAAGCAACAAAATGAATTTAAGTGGACATGATGGCTTCCTTATTGTTCCCAAGGTGCTAGGAACTGTTGTACTGACCCTGAGGACAACAGTGAAACTGTCAGGGGTTGCTTTAATTTCATCCTGATGCTGCTCAAGCAAATGCTGAGCAGCAGCAAAGTCTGTGGTTGAGCATGAGTCAATGTAAGAGTTTCTCCTCTCTCTCACTTTCGAGGAAGGAGAAATATCTCCACTCTTCTACAACTAGAAGTGAATAGTGCTTTAAATGAATGAAGACTGGATTAGTTAGAACCTGTTGCAGGGGATGGTGCCTTGTATGGAATGTCCAGCAAAATGTTACTGGTTACCTAAGCAGTTAAGGTTTGTAATAGTGTTAGTGGGCCAGAAAAACTTTCTCCTGCTCAGTAGGATGAAATGATTTTTCCTTTGTGTTCTAACACAAGAATCTGACCTTTGTTTTCTTTGTTCCTTCAGGTTATAGTTTTGATGTAGCCAGCACGTGTAACCATAACAATATTCTGCCTTTACTTAAGGGAATTAAGTTCTGCTGTAGCGTTCTCATGTGCTGAACTTGGGTGTCTTTTAATCTGGCGGGTTTTTTTATTTTTTATCATTTGCTTCAGAAAGAGGCATATGGCTCGGTATCTCATATGCTAGAGTGGTGTGTTCTCACTGAGCTGCCCCTGCTCCTTTGTGGTTCCAGCACATTCTAGAAGGAATTGGTCATCCAGCCTCATATAAAAAGGAAGGCTAGAATGACCGCATGTTCCATTCTCATATATGTATTGTCAGTAGGATATGAAGAATATCCAGAATATGTGGAATATTGTGTATGAGACTATTTAGAATCTGTTTTGGCAAGTAGTAGGAATGTGTGACCTCATGGAAACAGGTGAAAAGAGGAACAGTTAACCACTGTTTATTTGTGGTTTTTTTGGTTTTTATTTTTTTCCTCAGAATTGGATGGGGATGTTGCTTCTGTAAAGGCTGTGTATGAGAAAATCAAAGCGAAGGATATACAGCTGCATGAGCTATCTCTGAAATCTTTAGCAGCTTTTCTGAAGAAAGCAGGAGAGCCTGTCCCTTTCACCGAGCCCCCTGTGAGTATTTCCTAATTAAGAAATAGATCTGCAGAATAGTGTATGTTCAGTGTTAATAAAACAAATTGCATGAATAATTACAGAGGGATTAGATCTCTGCAGAGACTCCTCAGAGGAGGTAATGTATGAAGTAGTGAGTGTTGTAGGTGCTATAGTAACCTTGCACTGGATTCGACTTGAGAAAGTAAAAACCTCTTGAGGCTTACGATATTTAAACTACCTGATCCTTATCAGGCACTCATCTACAGGTGTACCTTTATCAAATTTCCTTGGGGCATTTATCTAAGCAATTGAACTTTAAAAGGCTTATAGAAATGTGTATTTCATTAACATCTAATGGGTTTTAGTTTTTGTTAATTTTACCTGGTTTGTATCCAGTACAAGTTGCTGCTTTAGGAGGATGGGATTTTAGAACAGTAGGAATTATTTTTCTATTGCAGCTTTGCTTCTAGCTGCCTTCCCAACAGATATATGCAACTGTGCAAATATATCTTATTTGAGGGTGACAAGTGGCATGACACTAGATCTGTCAAGACTGTAACACACGATTCTGTTGACTGATGGTCCATGAGTACCTTTTTAGTGAAGCAGACTTTAAAGACTTACTATATTTTCCCTCTCTAAGCAAACTTGTTATTGCTATTTTCTACCTATTTTTTTGTATTCTAAAATAAGTGTTTTTCTATAGGCCTGTAAAGACCTGATTATATGCTGTTTCTCCATATTGCTTCATGATAAATGCGATTTTCTTTTCTCATTTTGCAAATAATTAGAGAAAATTTTGGCATAAAATATTTGGTTTAGCCTTTTAACAGCTGTGAAGTTCTTTCTGCAACCTTGACACATAATTTTTATTTGGACTGTGCAAATTTAAAACCTAGAATATCTGTTTCTTACACGTAGCTAGTGAAAATAAGTGTTTCTTTAGAGTCAATGAAATGATTCATTTTCTGATTTCCCTGTTCAGTTTTTCTCTAATGCAGCTTGGTCTTTAAAACCATCTCAATTTTTTTGACAGAATTGCAGATTGCAGTTAAAAAGTATTTTCATTTTTTAAATGAAATTGATTATATTATTGCATTTTGTAATAGAAGCTTCATTATGCATTTTTGGCAAGGTTTTCCTTTTCCTTTTATTCTCTCGCTGGTATTTCTCTTAATTATACAGACTTCAATACAGATCTAGTTTTGCATGACAGAGAATAATAGATTTTGCTTCTGTCAGGACATAAGACTTTGTTCAGAATTACTAACTTTTCTGTTGAAACACTGTTGAACTTGTTTATTCCACTCTATTTATAGGAGTCATTCAAGTTCTATGTGGAAAAATGGAGGAAAAAAAGAATGGAAGCATCATGAACAGACAGTCTTTTATGATTTAGTTGTTTATGAAATTGTTTAAATATTACATTCAATAAAAATTTTAAAAAGCATGTAGTTCTGTGTAATTTTTAATATAAATTTGTGTTTAAACCACACTTGCCATAGCTGTAATTGATAGAAACATTCATTAATAGAAATGCTGTTAAAATTGCTAATGAAATATTGAGATGCAGCTTTCTAGGCTATTTCTGTTTTGATTTATCATCTGCTATAACCTGAACTGTATTTTGGCTGCTGTTCATTCACCAAATATATGTATATTAAGAAAGTTGCTAGAAGGGTATGTAACTGTAATTAAGCAAACTGTTTTATCCTTTGTTGTTCTTTGCCTGGTCAGTGTACCTTGGAGTGAAATTAGAAGGGTAAAGAACATCATCTTCAGGATTCATCTGTATCTACACAGAAAATAAACACATCTTTTCTTTTTTTTTTTCTATTTGTCCTAAATGTACTTTTCTTGTGTTAAATATCTCATTAGGGCATTTGATATTATAAGTAAGGTATAGGTAACTTCTCCCTTTTAGGCTAGCTTGGGTGTTGTAGTTTTATAGCACCTTTAATTCATCCTCATAACTGTTAGTGCAGTTAATTTTATGGATTACAAGAACTGTGTATCTGCAAAAAACATGCCTTTTTAACAAAGGAGCACCCATTATTTGCAGGGGTAACAGTTGTTTCCTTGCTGGGAGACTGGTGGGCAATGCTTTGTTTGTGCCAATGTGGGAGTAAACCTCCACTGGTGCAAAGTTTTACAGTCTGGAGTTGTGAGATCATGAAAATAAGACACTTTAAAATTACAAAGATGGAAGAATACATAGAAAATAGATCCATTGTCTCTGTGAACAATGATGGAAACTCACAGATGCGCACATTGGTACAACAAATGGAAAGTGGTGCCCATGCAGTACTTCATACAGGTTTTAATGAAAGGAAAGCTTGTTTCTGTGCATTTAATAATTTGGTTTATTGATCTTTACATTTTCAGTTAGTTAACCTTATCCTTCTTGGGTTTTCCCACGGTGGTAATTAAAAATTTATGTGTGCACACAAGGTTTTGCAAAATTCTGAAAGGCTTGTACATTATTGTGAATGGATCAAAGTTAGGAAGAAACTGGGACCTAATTTTTTTAAGTAGAATTTCTAATTTGTTAGCTAGTATGTTTACAAATACACAGAAAATTCCTGATGTACTTAAAAAATGAGGCATAACTAACCAGGGGCTGAGGAGAGTGGTAAATTTTGTTTTCCAAACGAGGTGGCTGAATCCTTGCTGTGTCCGCGCCATGGGTGGTGGGGTGTTACGATGACCGATGACCTCCCTTCCTTTGGCAGTGTGGGCTCGTGGGCTCGACAGCACACCCTGGCTACCTGGCTCCAGCCACCTGCCACCCTTTGTTCCCAGGCTGTCAAAAAAAGGCATTAAACATTTGAAATTCCATTCTTAGCCTAATGGCTGTGTGCCCTGTCTGAAAGCGAGCCTGGGCACTGCTCGGTTTATTTCATTTCACAAATGCAGATGTTGACTTTTTTTTTTGTCTAAATCTTACAGCTGCATTACATGTGTTTCAGTGTAATACCAGCGTAACTGAAGACTCTTTCAACTGGTTAGCAACCCTTTCTTGAGTTCCACCGCTCTTGTTTTTAGAGGTCATCTCGTTAATCTCTGGGTTTTGGCACATTGACGGTAGCCAAGCTCCAGTAAGCAGAGTCACATCTGGAGGGAGTGGGCCTGTGTGCTTTTTGGGCTGAGCTGGCACATCCCTATGGATTCTCCTCCCTAAGGAGGAGAATATTACGGGAAGCGAGCACTAGGCTGTCACAGAGGGAGTGAACAGCAGATCTATAGATCTTTACCTACCTTTCCGACAAGGAGGTGGCATCTCATGGCCAGTTAAACATCAGTGAGGTGCTGCCAGAGCACAACCCCAGGGGGGTTCCTGGCAGCAGTGGTGGGGTGATGGGGGAGGCTACACCCTCACCACTTGGGATCCCATTCTGATAGCTCTGGCCCATGGAGTCTTGTGGCAGAGAGGGGGAAAGCAGGGATTATTCGAAGGGTAAGGAAATACTGCCCTTGTGTGATAATGTTTCCCATTTTCTGATCCAGTAAATGTTTCACGTACAATTAAGGAATGATTACACAGAGGAGTGCAGTCTCTCCTGTCTTTAAAATGTGGGACAGTGAGGGATTTGTGCCACTCTGGGACACAATCATCTCAGTCTGAAACAAGGTTATACTGGGAAGGTTTTGCAGAATCTGCATTTGTGCCGACTCTTCTAGAATACGCTTGAAATGATAATATTTCTTGGGCGTTGGTGTGCTGAGACTCAGCCATTTCAAGCATGAAGCGAAATGCGGGTTAGAAGGTTAGCATTTCTTCACCAAATAAGTAGGCAGTTTCATTATTTATTTCTTCATATTCAAAGAAAGAAACCTGTAAGATGACAAAATGCGGGATGGCAGTCTTGCAAACTTGTCACGGTGATTTATTAGTCTGGATACCAAACGTGCTCTGTCATACTGACCATAGCACTTACCCCTTTAAAGCTGAAAAGGATTATTTGCCACCGGCTAGTGGGTAACTGGGATTGTGCGAGATCCAGACCAGGTGCCGAGTCTGTGAGATGGGAGTGCGCTTTTCCAGAGGCCTCCGTGGGAAGCCGAGAGCCTGCTGACATGAAATGACCTGACATGTTACTGTAAAAAGCAAATTGTGTGAGTGTGTATGTGTTTGCATAATCGTGTGTCGTGATTGGGGTTGAGAGGACTGGGAAAAGCTTGCTGCCTGGATTGAGATGACTTGATCTCACTTCTGTGCCCTGCGCCACATTATGGACTCGCCTCTTTCCCTTACCCCCCCTTGAGGTAGGGGTGGGAGGAGGGTGCTTTTTAGTTTTTTGAGCTCAATACGGGGAAAGTTTCCCTGTTAACCACCAGCGCAGTCGTTTTGCAGCGTGATAATTACATGCTGTAGTTCTATCCTTATCTACTAAAACAGTTCGTTCAACTCGTTGTCTCCTGAGGCCCTTTTCCATAGCAAGAAATGCAGCTTGGGAGGTTGGCAGCCCTCTTTAGACTTTCTTAATATGTACCCAGTGCGGCAAATGGAGTAGCTGAACGGAGCGTGTCTGTGGCAGTGACAGCTCAGGAGGTTTTTATAGATTGACTGCCTGAGTCAGCAGGATTCCAGCTGCAGTTTACAGTAACAAGGGGGGATCATAGCAGTGAAGGTAGGATCACAAGTGCACATATTGACAGAGAAATAGACTGGAAGCGTGTTCACCACAGCACTACCGTATTTATTGCTTTTCTCAAAGGTGTGATGCTTCCAGACTCTCCAGGAACACAGCAGAGGAGGAAGTGACAGAAGTGATGGATGTGACCAGGAGGTTCTACTGTTCAATGTAAGAAATCTGTCAGCGTCTAGAAGGCATGTCCAATTTCCTGCACCGGTATATTGTTGCTGTGAAGGTGAAAAAAGTGAGCATGGAAGAAAAAGCTGAGCCTGTCATTGAATTTAGCCTTTTTTAGCAAAGATTTCTCTGCATTTCTTAAAATTGTTCTCATAATTTCTGTGTAAAGACAACTGCAAAAAGATATTTCCTTTCCAGAATGGCTGCAGCCTCTGGTGGCTCACCAGTACTTCTGTGAATCCATAATCAGAGGAAACCAAATATCATTTTAAGTTAGTGGCTCCAACTGAGACTGCAGCGTAACCCAAAGGCTTCTTTCTGAGTGTGAGTGTGCAGATCCGCAGCTGCAGGAGCAAAGTTCTCTCTTTCCCATGAGGTATGGAAATAAGAGCAAATATGGAAGTTTGAGGTTTGAGTTTTCTCTACTGTTTCCTGTAATTAAGAAAATGAGATAATAGAAACTGTCTAGTGCAGTGCATGCTATAGATGGGGATTCCACATTGATCTACTTTTAGATAAAACTATTAATGCAAGGTTTCTCTCTGATACTCCTAAACCTCTATATTACGATTGGCTAATGCTTCACAATTTCTCATGTGATTACCCTTATAACACTGTGATAAAGCAGTGGTATCTGTAGAATTGCTATTGTCTGCAGCGATAGCTCCAAACCTCTTAGGAATTCTGTGTTTCTCATAGTCATTTCACTCAGCCGTAAGTGCCAGTGAACTCACGGTTCAGAAAGAAACGAACCTCAGTGTCTCAGGGTGAAAATGGTGAGTCTTGAAAACTAGCAGCAAATTTAATTCTTGGTTTTACAGGTAGTTCGCATCTGCCATTCTTCACATGGTCTGTGAGACGAGGGCAAATCTGAAATGTGGAGTTATGGGAAGAGTTGTAGATAGCAGAGATGAATCTTCAGGGGAGGACAGGTGGGTGGACTTTTACGTAGAAGGCAGATTGAGCTGGGGGGAAGCAGGAGTGTGTAGACAGGACGAGGTTGGCCTCCTTTGAGGTTGTCGAAGAAGCCTTTGAAAGGCCATTTTACTAGGTGCTGGATTTTTATTTATGGGAGAGAGGCTATGAAGAGTAGTTATCAAAATACAATATCGCTGCAGAGGAAGCCTGAAGGGATTGGAAGTACTGGGAAAATACCCGGGTGGGAAGGATGAGAGTTGATATTTGTAGGTGGCAATAAGATGACAAAGCTGGCAGCTACAGCATGATGCCTTAAGCCTGGTTGGATTGGGAGTGAGTGACCGTGAGGGAAAGGAGGAGCCCTCAGCCTGCTGGCAGTCTGGCTTGATGGCACACCACAGTGGATCTTTGCCTTTCTCATGGCTCCCACTGTCTTCTCCTCAACTGTGTCTCCTTGAGGTTCACTGGAGAAGAAAGCAGTGGCAGCAGCAAGGGATGCCACTCCGAAGCCCAGCTCAGTGAAGGAAGAGGCTGTGAAGGGACTGATCAGAGCAGCTGAGCCAAGTCTGGTCCTCTTGTGGCTTTCCACCACGAGGAGTCTTGATGGTACTAGTCCTGGAATTGCAGCTGGGTGACTGAAGAAAGAGGAGCATCATCATGTGCCAAAAATCCCAAAGGAAACTGAGTCTGAACATGGGACAGTGTTTAGCATTGGGGCCGTTCTGATTTCTTTGTGTGTTCTGGTATGGACATTGCAGCCTGAGGTGAGGCTCCAACCAAAGGAACTTTCAGGTTGCTGAGCACACCAGCTAGTCGTACTCTGAAAAACTTTGTGCCTAAACCAAAAATAAAACAAGCAGTTACTCATGGTACTTGCAGAGTTCCCTGGGATTTCCCTCTAATGAGTTTAGCTGGTAAGTTGAGCAGTCCATGTGTGAAGGGTAGCTCAGCTGTAAATCGTGGTCATCTCTAGCAGTTGTATGTTTTTAGGGTCCTCAGAACCCTTTGTAAATAAAATTGCGTGCTAAAAATTGGAAAGATGATAGAAAGTGTATGCTCAGGGGAAAATCCATTAGGAATGACATAGCCATAGACTTTGCTAAAAAAAGGTTTTTGCTGTCCTTCATGATTTTGTTGACTCGGCCTGTATTTCAGATGTTCAAAGTGAGCAGCCTAGTAGTACCACATGTCACACCTGGTTAGCCGTTCAGGAAAAAATCCCAATCAAGTGTGATATTTGAAAATAAATGAATATCTGTATAATGTTAAATTAATATTTCTTTAAAACACCCTTTAGTTTTCGATCTTTTTTTTTAATAGTTTTAATGACAGCCATATTTTTCATTACCTATAGTACATATAAAATATTGTGCTCCAATTTTTTTTTTATGCACAGGAATACAATTTCTGCATTTGAGTGTCTTTCTCACTGACATCAATAACATTATAAATTTGTCTAAATTCAGCAAGTAAAAACAAGGTTGAAAACTATGTTTTATACCACTAGCTGCAGGGGGCATAAAATTACGGTAATTTGTGGCTTTACTATTGTCAGTCATGTTACAAGAGTTTTTTCCCAGTGGAAATTTATCACGCGCCTGACACTGAACATGCTACAAAGCTGCAAGGCGTTTTGCTAATACAAAAGCACCAAGAAATTCCCTGTGAAGTATATAAAGCTAAATATTCATTCATCTTTCTTTTGTCTCGCTTTTAGAAGGGACAAACCTGAAGTAAGCGTGTCCAAAGCGTTTGGCAGCGCTGAGCTTTGCTGTAATCAGACAGCGCGCTTTTCTAGGTAACAATAATAGTAACAAAAATGTGGTTTGGTGGGTTTTTTTATGTGATTTCTGTAGAAGCTGTGGGTCCAGGGGGAAGGCAGGAAAGCAGGTCAGCGTGCGATATGAATGGCCGGAGCCACCGCACGCAGAATTACTGCAGCAGCGGTGGGAGGGTGACACTTCTCACTGGCCTTAAACGCCCCTGCTGCTCCGTGGGGGTGGCAACTCCTGCCTGTGTTGCTGGAAATTACAAGCCAAAAAGTTTATTAAATGATTGTGCTAAGGGGATGCTAAAAAAGCCAAAAAAAGTTGTTGGCGCTCTGCCTTTCTCAGCAGAGGTTGGAGTCACTTGGGGTGACGGCTGCCAAGGGTTTGACCTCCACCTTGTCCACCTGGAAATCCAAGGGCTGCCTTGTGTGAGGCAACGTCCTGCAGCCGGGGCAGCTGATTAGGGCAGCACATCTCCTGCTTTGCAGTTTTCCGTTTGTGCAGCACGTTTTGTCGTTGCCTGTTTTAGAACTCCATTTTTTGGGTTTGTGCCTTTCTACAACTGGTTGAAGCACTGCCGCAAGGTGATTAGCGATTTTTGAATAAGAGTAGTGTAAGATTTTGGGTGTCTGTTGAAGAGCAATCATTAAGATAATGCTCGTTTCTTTTAGGGCACTCTTCTCAGCATGGTGACTTGCATTGTGAGAAGGCAGATGTTTACTTGTGTCAGGGAGGAGCTGCTGGTGGAGACCAGACTGGCAGAGCACAAGGGCTACTTCTTTATTGTTCTTCTGATTTTCTCAGTGAAACATGAGGTCATTTTTATTTCAAAAAAGTTTCTGCTGTTGTTTTCTAAACTCTTCCCTCAGCTCCCAGTAAATGAAAGTGAGCAAAGTCTTGAAGCATGGTGATGTTAACTAGTAGGGTTGTGTATCATCACAAGGCTCTGTAGGTTTTAGTTTTGACTATTTGTGAATGTTTATAGGTTTCCAATTGCTTGAAAATTCAGTACTGAATTAGTAAATGACTGTCCTGTGGGCTAATTAGCAAAATACAAATACAAATTATTTTTGAGGCAAGTGGTATTGTTTGTTTATTCACCATACAGTGAGTGGTTTTATGCCTCTAAAACCGCTTGTTAAACATGAAAAATTAAGGTAGAGGCAGAATGCGGTCCTGAGATATGCCAGGAATCTTAGCAAAATCTGATTAGATGCTTAAAAAGGAGTAAAAAATCCAAATGTCTTGGTGATGGGAGATGCAGGGTCTGGAGCCACGATGAGAAGGTTTGAGGACGTCTGTTACATTTGCAGTTTCTTAGCACTGGATACATTAAAAGTATCATATTGTGACCACAAAAGCAAAATAATGCCAACGAAATTTGCAATTCAAAATAACCATAAGTTTGATTTAATGACAAAATAAATATCAACAAACAGTTTTATAATTAAGAATAGAAATTGGCAACAGCACTTTTATAAATTACCAATCTGAATTGCTTTTTAAATATTCCCTGAAAAAAAAATACAAGCTATCATGGGCATTACAGTTGTGTATGTATAGACATATATATAATCTAGTCGTGTAGATACCTCTGCATATGCATATTAATATGAAGCCACGCACATATATATATATATGCTTTTTAAAGCTCGTTAGTTCTTAAAAGGGTTAAGCAGTTTTAAAATTACCTCAACCCACTGCTTAAACATTGTTGCCTTAATTAATAGCTGCTAACATATGAAGGGCTTGTCTTGGCTCTCAGAGTATAAAAAAAAAAAAAGCAGCAGCATGTCACAGAGCTCCATGTACACTGTTTCTTGTCTACTGCCATTAAAATTAATCATTGTGGCTAAAACCTGGAAGGTTTTTTTATTTCTGGTCCAAGTGGACATACCACCACCTGCAGTTTCTTACTCATGGAGTGTCCTTGCGTAGCATATTGCCTGTGATTTATTTTCTTTTTTTAAAAAAGGAATTTCATAGGGTGTTGGTTTTTTTTCCCCAATAAATAGGATGGCTATTGATAGTTGTTACTGATTTAGCATTTCTAAATGCATTTTGCAATGAACAAATATGGGATGAAACTTCCAACAGCTACTTACTAATTTAACTTAGCCAGAGTGAAAGCTAATCCTTTCCAAATGACGAGTTAAAAGTATTTTGGAGGACTGCCACTAGCCACGAGCCAATATGCAAAGCGGTGTTTCTATAAGCCATTTTCAGTGCTAAAAGAGTTTGTCCCTTTTGCCAAGTGGAGAGACTGCATAAACTTGGAGTGGAGGTTGGGGAAGAACCTCCCACCTCTCCCTGACTTAAATACTTTAAAAACAAATTTTTCTTACCTGTTTCTTTGCAGATAAGACACCTGTAGTAAAGAGGTGTTGTAACAACACACTGTTCTGCTGTCCACACACTGCTTTATTTTTGTGGAATCTGTGCAGCCAACACGGGTTATTTTTTTTTTTTTAATTCTGTATTTGGTGAATTTTCCTTACAAATGTCCTTGTTGCTTGTATGTGGTGTTCCCATTCCCAAATGTGTGCAGACTGAAACCCCAGAGTTTGTTGCAGGCAGGTGGTGCCCCGGGCAGTCCAGGCAGTGATGGGGCAAATCAGCTTGTGAGCTCTGCAGCCACTGAAAGCTGGTGCCACTTCAAAACCACCTCTGTGGCACCCTGGTGGCTGCAGTAGCAGGGATCGTTGACTTACAGCTGAGGAGATCTTTTCCAAACCTGCCCAGGAGCAGGAGGACAAAGAGGGCCATGAAGATGATGAGAGGGCTGGAGCACCTCCCCTGTGAAGACAGGCTGAGAGTTGGGGTTTTTCAGCCTGGAGAAGAGAAGGCTCTGTGGGGAGGCCTTACAGCGGCCTTCCAGTACCTGAAAAGGGCCTGCAGGAGAGGTGGGGAGGAACCCTTTATGAGGGAGTGTAGCAACAGGACGAGGGGTTATGGTTTTAAACTAAAAGAGGGGAGCTTTAGATTAGATATTAGGAAGAAATTCTTTACTGTGAGGGTGGTGAGGAACTGGAACAGGTTGCCTAGGAAAGTTCTGGATGCCCCATCCCTGGAAGTGTTCAAGGCCAGGCTGGATGAGGCTTTGAACAACCTGCTTTAGAGGGAAGTGTCCCTGCCCATGGCAGGGGGGTTGGAACTTGATGATCTTTAAGGTCCTTTCCAACCCAAATAGTTCTATGATTCTGTGAAAGATGGTGAATCCCCAGGATGTTGGTGGTGTCCCGCTGGCAGGCAGTGCTCTGCTCCGATGGCAGATCTGCCTTCCACGGCGCTCAGGCCTGTAAGAAGCTGAAGGCTGTGGTGTGTGGAACGGGCAGTACCCACAGGTTTCGTGCCCCATCTCTCCTGTGGGCTTTGCTCTCTGTGTTGTGGTTGTTGTGGTTTACTATAACCCTGGTTACACTGGTACGAGGAGGGGGGGCAGATGGGAGGGCACACCAAGCTGCTGCTCGCACCGGGGGATATAAGGGAAAGGAATGGCTACTCTGCAACTTAGAAAGCAAAGCTGTGCTGAAATGAAATTATGACACTTAGCCTTCGTGAGAACTCCCAGGAAGATTTCTGTTCCCTCGCTAACCACTCTGGTTTTTTGCAGCAGCAGCTCCGCTGTGGCAGTGTGGAACCTTTCCCCCACGCGACGGTGGCGAAGCGGGACACGAAGGCAGAGGCCGAAGCACACAGCGTGATCTTCGCTGCCTGAGAGGTACATAATTCCCCCAAAACCTGTACTATTTTTCAGCTGCCGGCAGCGCGAGTGGGGCAGGTTGTGTGTCACCCACCCACTCTTCCCTGCGCGCGGCTCTGTACACAGCCCCACCGCGCACTATTGTTAGGCACCAACGCTAATTGCTGGTGTTTCAAGGCTCCCATCTTCTTATTGCTAACGCCTGTAACAATAATCACAGCCTATATTCCCCATCTCTAGGCATCAAGGAAACAAGATATGATCATAGGCAGCGTGCTAATGTAATTGTAGTATATAGAATATGAGCTTTTTCTGTGTAAACACGGGCCCGGCCACGTCCCGTGATGGCTCTTCCTGCAGCCCGTGCGATGGCTGTTCCCAGGCTCACCGCTCAAGTCCCCATTATCTGTGCATCCACCCTTGTCATAACACCACCTCTGAAACACTCACACCGCTTGGTCCTGCGGCACAGCGGGAAGAGGGTGGAATTTTAAATTGAGAAAGGCTGTTTAAGTAGTGTCAGCAGCCTGACTAATTTCACAAAAGGAAGGAAATTCAAAGTTAAGGCTATGGTATATTCTTATCTAAGATGCCTGAAGATTTCTGTGTGTGACAATATGCCCCTAAAATTCAGAGCTGTCCCTTATGTCTTTAATTTCTCCCATTGTGTCTCTCCTTTCTTTATTAAACATCAAAGTGAATTCACAACAGAGAGTCAGCCTAGAATTTAATCCTCTAAATACCTTGAAAATAGAGGTTTAGACTAGAAGTACCAATATATACCCTTAAAACTTCAGTGTAATATAAAAGAGATTCTAATCACAACAGATCATTACAAAGAAGAGTAAACCACTTTAAAAAAAATTAAATGTCTTAAATATAATAAAAAGGAATAATTAAGAATCAAACAGGAAGCTGCTATTCTGACAATTTAATGATGCTGAATTGGACTGAAAGAATTGGCTTTGCCGTTAGAACGCAGTGAAAATTTGATAATTTCAAAATGGCACTAGGATCAGATCAAGTGGGTTTTTTCAAAATCAAATGCAGCAGAACCAGACAGAAGTGGTAGAATTCACCTTAGAAAAACCTTGGAGTGTTTTGGATTCCTACAGCTGCCGGGGGCTGAAGCTGTTGTTTTATCAGACCTGCTTAACATCTTTCGACGAGGGTCTGCCTGGGAATTTATTTCCATGTGGAACCTGTGGAAAGTAATGTGGCAGCCCTAATTGCCAAATAGAATAATAAAATACTGATGTTCTTCCAGTTTTATTTCTTAAAAAAATAAAAAAAGATACAAATTTATATCTGGAGCATTATAGCCGATGACACTAGTTTTCCACTGTGTGCAATGTGTAAATGAAAGTAGAGTAGATGATGTGCTTTGGGTCTCTGTATACAAGCACAGAGATATGCACCCAAGCATTTAAATTCAAGCAAACTAAACTGATAAAATGCTTGCAACAACCATACACCTAATTTCCACGTGCATTTGCCACGACTGTGAGTGAATTACAGCCATTTATTTACTGTTGCTCATTTTCTGAGTATTTGTGTCTTATGGCTGAGCATAACTAGCTGCACAATTAAAAGCATTTCATAGATTGCACTGTTAGATTTTTAAGAATCAATTGGTATGTAGGAATAAATCCAAGAAGGTGAGATAAAATTATCCGTTACAAGAGATCATCTGTAAAGGGAGAAAATACCCGTTTTGGGCACCAACAGCATCGAATTGGAACACAAAGGCAAAGCCTTAAAACACCTAAGCAAGTAGAAAGAAGACAGCACCGTTAACAGTTGTGTTTTCCATCCTTGCACGTTCCCCTGAAGCACCGGTGAAACCTTCTGTGTTGCTTTCCTCTACGCTGTTCTAACGAGTGCTGGATGTTATACGTGCTACAGAAAGTAGTGTTTTCCATGTGCTGATCCCCCTTCTCTCGGAGCTCTCTGAATCATGTACGTGATCACTGTACATTCAAACATTATGGACTGAAACATCAGCTATTACAAAGCCCGATGCACCCTTTTGAATCAGTGGCCCATAACTCAGAACATTTCAGGGTGTGGAGAGCTCATAAGCATCTTGTGATCTATAAAACCCCTATGTCAAACAAATAATAACACAAAACCAACCAAACAATCAAACAACAAAAAAAACCCAAACCCAAAACAACGAAAATCCCAGCCCCAGGCTGAAACCCCCCAGTTTGTTGCAGGTTCTGTGGAGGAGCACAGCTCTGTTTTCCGACTGCTGGAGTTCTGCTGCCATCCTGTGGCCAGCCGGGCCACCTCACCAGCAATCCCAGCAGGGACCTGCCGAGGAGGCCACCGAAAAAACAAGCTCGTGGGCTTTCGCCGGTTTCTTGCGAGGGAGGCTGTATAACCCTCTGCCTCCTCTGCGGGGTTTGCTGTCACCAGTCTTGGTGTGATTTCTGCTTGATGAACCTCAGAGATAAGTAGTATAAAAGCAGGAAGCTGCAAGCGATACCCAGGAGGACGAGGTAGCTTACGTAGAGGGGATGGGAGTCCAGGTCCAGGGCGTGAGTGATCTGCAACCACGGATAACGCAAAATTAGGAATAGGCACAAAAATTTCAAGCAGGGTGTATGAAGTGTGTTCGCGGTGTGAGCTTTCCTGGCCCCTGCTGCCTTTCCCCCCTTGGTTTCCAGGTGGATGTGACTTTCGGAGTGGTTTGATAGCTGGTTACTGCTGTGCTCTTTCTAGGGGCTGCGGTGTTTTAGAGAAACACAGTTCGGCTGCTGAACAGTTTCAGCAAGCACATAGTTGAGGCTTGTGTAGAAAATAGCTGCCCTTTATTCTCCTTTTTCTTCTCTTTTTCTCTTCTTCCATTAAGAAGAAGATGATAAAAGGAATGACTGCTCTAGGGATATCTGTAGACACAAATTTAAAATATACCGAGTGTAACGTGACTTCATGCATTGATTTAGTGCTTGCCAAATCTGAGGCCTACATTATCTAGTTAAATACAATGGGCATATAAATAGCATTCTAATTAGTTATCAAATGTTGGGAAGAATTTTTATTGGTGACTTACAAGTTTCCCTGGTATTTGAAATGTAGTATTTCCAACAGTCATTTCATATGTGCGGTCAGTGAACTGAATTTGCATCGTGCCTTGAAAATTCCATCTGAGAAAAGAGATTTTAGAAACCCAAAATGGAACTGGAAAAAAATAGCAGAAAGAAAGAAATTGATATACGTACACAAAACTTACTTGAGACCTCAAAAACTGCTGTCTTGCTGCCAAATACAGCAGGTTTGTCTAATTTTGTGATGAGATACTTTAAACATGTGACAATTTATTACTGGAAAAAATGGCAGCTAAATTTTACATTATTATGTAGAGATGGAAAATTAGGAGAGAGCTAATATCCATATCCATCAAACTCCACTGTCAACTAAGTCTCACTGGAGCTCAATCTTCATCTACTGGATATAATTCTTTTTACTGAAAAATTTAGCACTCATGTAAGAATCGAGCCTTTCAGCAGTGCTTTTTTTGACCAAACTTCTTGTTACCTGATTTTCAGATGGAGACACTGATGTCAAATGAACGGCCTGACTCCACCATCACTACCCAAGAAGATAATTGCAAAGGTAAGAATAAAGCTGAGTTTTCCTGCATGGGACTCCTTCAGCCTCACAACAGCCAGTCGCTGATGAAAACCATCAATGTTCCAGTCTGGAGGGATGGTGGGAGCCCTGTCTTACCTGTCCAGAGGTTTTCCAAGCTTATCACAAAACCGCCGCTCAGGTAGAATGATGTGAAAAGGACGTTGCCAAAGAAGGCTGAGAGCTGTAACGTGGGCAGCAGCGCTGCCACCCAAAGTGCCATCGCGCGGGCATTGTATATGGCCAGCCACACCGAGAGGAAGTTCAGCAGGAAATGTTCTGGCTCAGGAGTGAGGTTTGCCAGCCAGTAGATGGGAACCCCATAAATTATAACGAAAACGCAGTGTTCTGGGAGCTCCCCCAAAATCTGTTCAGGAAGGAAAAAAAAAAAAAAAAGAGAATAAGTTAAATTATAATTACAAAAACACCTGAGATGCACCTTAATGTACTTATGGACTGTTTATAAAAGCTATAGGAAATACTCCCTTAGAATGTAATCATCTCCCTGTTACGTGTTGTCAGTGACATGCAAAAACAATCGGCAACAGAAACTGAAATCTGCACTAATTTTTTTTCCAGTTGTGACAATTCCTGTAGCTAATTGTTAAATTGAGAGGATTCTTGTTACAGATTAGATGTCTTGTTTTATTACGGTTTGGCAGCTTCTAAGAATTTAAGACACTCTCCCTGAGAACCGGTGTGCTTGATAGCAGCAATACTGTTACTGACTCAAGGAAAACATATGTTTTGTCCAAATTTGGTTGAATCCAGTGTGAGATGAAATTTGAGAGAGATTTGGCTGTTGGTCACTCCCCCACTTTGTCCCAAAAGCATTCCAGTTCGTAACTCTTTAACTCATTGTAAAACAAAAACATGTTTAGGATTGTCTCAAATACCTAAAGATACGTATAGAGAGTATTATGATTATTTCTTCCAAAGAGGATTGCTACTATCCTCTAATACTAAGGTTGCAACAAATTACATCGATTTCTCTATGAATAATGTGCAATCTTTGTGACACAATGCAAAGAATATTTTTCTCTGGCAACCACTAATAAGAATTTAAAATCTTGTGCAGAAATGGAAACCTAAATTACAGATGCCATGGCAGGCAGAACTCGTCTAACAGTGGCAACATCAAAAAGAAGACATTATTCTAAACCCTTGGTGGAAAAGAGGATGACATTTTAAAAGTTCTAAATTTATTTCTAGAAATTCTGGCTTTTGATGCACTTAATACAGTTGTTTGTCTCTGACCAGTGAAGGTGCAAACAACTACTGGAATTTGTCACAGTTGATGTTTTGTCATTTCTGTTTTACCCTTGGTTTTAGCGTTTAATAATAATATTTTATTTTACAGATCAAGACGTGTAATCAAGCTTTCAAAGGTGCTCCAGCGAATGAAATATGCAGGTACGTAAAACTGTCTGAACCCTTAAATTTGAGTTTGAGATTTCTCAGATTTTGCCCAAACAGTCCAGTGAAAGATTCTTATTTGGCTTTTCTGTGGGTGGGATCTCAGCCATGACTTATGGCAACAGATCTAAAATAGTGTGAGGTTTAATCCATTAATGCCAAGGAGTCAGGAACGATAGCCTTAGCTGGCAGACACAAAAGAACAAAGTCTGATATGAATGTGATCATTTATACAAGAAGGCTTTGGTTTGTTTGTGGTTTTTAATGTTAAAGCCAGCTGTTTGTATTTCCTGGCAACAAAACCGATTACCTTAGCAAAGAAGTATGGGCTAACAGAGTACATTCCATCTTCCAAGTCATGATAAAGCATAGCTCTTTCCGAATGACCTGCAGGGTAGGAACAAACAGGTTGCTTTCATCCTAGGGTCGCATTAGTAAGTATAATTTTTCATTGATTTAGGAATTTTCTGATTTTGATTGCTTATAACATTCACAATAAAACTGACACTTACATTTGGCAATAACATCCAAAATCACTGTGAATGGGATTAGTGAACCTATCATGTACAACAGTGCTGTTGTGTCACGAATAGAGAGTCCGGATTTCTCATGGCCATAGTACAAAAATCCAATTAATAATGACATGAGAAGGGCCTCAAATCCATGGATTAATAACGTTGAAAGATCTCTGAAGTCATTGGAGACTTGACGACTAGGAAAACAGCAACATTGACCATAAGGTATAGTACTTACTAATGCCACTTACATTCAGATACATCGCCCCAAATGCTCTGCTAAAATAATTTTGTGGAACCTGCTGACTTTGAGTAGGACAGGAATTGGGTTGTCTGGTCCTGTAAAGGATTTTACCTAATCAAAGCTATTGAGCTTCTGTAGCTGCCTAGTATTTCAGGTTTGAAATGCTTAAAGCTTGAAGGAAGGCAATGTGGGCGGGACAGCCTGATTTTGGAGACGCAGAAGCAATTACTTCTGTTGTAGAAGTCTCTTTGTTAAGGACCTGTAGCATAAGCTAACAATAGCTGATACTGGTGCTGATGTTCCTACATGTATTAAACCAGTTGATTGTGTTTCTCTTGAGTACACAGTCATGAGACCCAACTACAACTCCCATCAATGCTGGCTGTAATCAGAAAAGACTCCTGGCTTCAAATCTGAGGCAGAAGTGTGATGGTGGCATTGCCTGAACCTACCATGAGGCTGCCTGGGCTTGCTGACAGTTGAGTCCCCAGGCATGGAGATCAGGATAGCAGTACCCAAAACTGGGACACAGGTTCCTGAGCGTGGAGGTTCATGCTGCTCCTTAAGGGCTTATGGGCTTCCAGTGATGTGAGCCTGAGGTGACTGTGTGTGGAAGGAGCCCTGGGGCAGAAAGGTGGGGGCCATCCTGGCATCTGGCTGCTGTCCTGCTCATGGGGCTGGGGTGAGCCTGTAGAGCAAAACCTGTGCTCTATGGCTTGCTCAAGCCTAGCACGAGGTGTGCACTGTCAGCATGCGCTCAATTGTCATTATATGCTTCTTTCTTATGCTTTAAGTACATAACTGTTTAAGCTGGAGACAGTATATAACTGTTTAAGCTGGAGATAAGTTACCTTAATAATATAGTAAACTGCTTTAAGACTCCTGGTAACTGGTCACTGGAATGGTGTGGCATGTTGATAGCCTCTTCTGAATTTATATGGGACCTGCCCAAAAGAAAAAAAGAGAAAAAATTGAAATTGGCACAGGCTGTAGCTGTTATTCCAGATCTGCTGTACAACATACTTCTCTTTACCTTTGTTTGCTGAATGTGGTTGCGACGTTGTCATCTTCGGTTACTTTCCATAAGAAATCATCAAAATCTTTGACTTTTTCTAGGAACAGGTTGGCAAGAGTATTTGCTCTTTTTTGGCTTTCCATCTCCTTTTCTGTGGTCTGTTTATCGATACTAGTCAAATCAACTGCAAGACATTATTTGACATGAGTCTATATGCTACAGGTGTGATAACTTCTATGTGCTTAGAATCAGAGATTTCATCACAAAGAGACCGTACGACCTCTGTGTGTATGCATTAAGCTACAATGGTTAAAACTTTATCAATTACTTTAGGTAATTAGAGAAAACCAGATTGTTAATGTATATTTTGTCTTGGGAGATGTTTCTTATTTAGTTATTCAACAAATCACTGAGAGATTTAATTATCTAATAATTGATTATCGTCATATTGTAAACTACTATTTTCGATTTTTCTAAATTTAATAGTGGCTTGAGAGGGGTGCTGAGAATAAACAGTTTGAATTTCCTTCTTGGCGTGTAGGAATCTACAATCTGTTATGTGGCCTTGACTTAAATCACATGGGTTTTTTTCCATCTGCAAAATGATAGTTATTGTCTTTTGTATCTTACAGAGGTGCCATAAACTTTACCTGATACTGAGAAAGCCCATGAAGAACATTACCCAAGGACAGTGTAGTAGTAGTAGCAGCAACAATAGTTGCTTTAGCACTGTTTTTTTATTTAACAAATCTATTTTTTTAAATCTAAATTTTTACTGGTATTTTCCAATGATGACCTTCAGTGTAGAGTGACAATACCCGATGTTTTGCCGATGCTTGCTGAGAGAACTATTGCTGCACATTTCATAACTCCTTACGTTAGGCTGATCATCTCTGTTCAGACTCCCTTCAGCAGAAGTTCATGAAAGAAGAAATAAGTTGCCACCTGCCCTACCCCTTTACCCCCCCCTCCTTCTGCCATGGTCTTCTGTTTCTCTGTCTGACACACAGCCAGCATTTGTGTGTTTCCATCAGGTGCTCCTTCTTCCTGTAGCATCCTCTACCATCCTGTCCCATTTCTACCTTCCTGCTGCCCATATTTCTCTTCTCTTTCTATGGGTACTGACTCTGTGCATTGCTGCTAAAGGATCTTCCAGCTCCCCTTCTCATCCCTCTCGTATCCATGTTGTAGGGGTTTGTCTAACTACAGGCTGTAGCTCCAAGTTTCCCCAGGACTGCCTCATATTCTCTGTTCCCATACGGGGGTGCTGCAAGTCTTCTTTGAGGCTGTGCTTGGCTGAGAAGGACTGCTCTGAACCCTGGCAGTGATAAAGGTCTTCTTACAGGGCTTGACACTGAGGTTAACTTCTGTTTGTCTCTGCTCAGCTGATAGGAGCTGACACCGCCTGCCACATAGACGCAGCCGAAGAGGTTACTCCAGAGCACTGAGGCTGATGGCTGGACAAGGTTTCCCAGCCGACTTGAGTGCAAAGGCTGAAGGGCTGGAACTGAACCAACCTCTCTGGTAAGAGACTACTGCTGTTAGATTCCCTTTGCGCATTGCAAAACCAGAAGAGGAATGGATTTGGAACCGTGTAGTTAAATTTCCTTGAGAAGAATAATAAAAGGATTGCTGTTCTGAGTTTGGTTTTTCTCCCTTCTCTTCCCAGCACTCCATGGAGTGCACTCCTCTTTCCCATTTGCTGTTCCAGGTGTGTGTTATTTCTCACCCTGGGAAACTCGTTTCCCACATTTCTTGATTCAGAAGTCAGAGAACTGGCTACAGAAAGCAATTGATGAGTTCACCTCTGTCTTTCTCAGTGCGGGTAAAAGTTTCAACCAACTAAAGCATGGGAATAAGTGTGCTAAACATGTGGAAGAGTTGCTACACCTGGCAGGGTTAGAAGGAGGATTATTGAAAATTGATTTTGTCCATACCTCTTGTTTTTGTTACGTTTCCTGTACTGACAAATAAGGATCATATTAAAACCTGAACAGTATTGATTTGAGTCAGTTATAAGGCATTTCTAAAACAGTTATGGTCAATAAAAAACAATGTTAGCTGATACACTTACAAAAGCAAATGATTTCCAGTAACCTTTTTTTATGACAGTACTTGATACTAACCATAGAAATCTGCAGGATTGCTGTACCTTGGGCAGGGATAGCCTAGTTCTGTGAAATACTGGACCATGTCTCTAGCTGTTCCAGAATAGACGGTGACTCCAGAAGTCATCAGAAGAACTAAATCAAACAGTTGGAAGATATCTGAGCGGGGCTGATGAAGTGAAAGAAGAACTAATCTGTTTCCTCTGGCCAGTCTGGATAATGTTATCACAAGGTTATGTGCAGTAAAACTGTCCAGTCCAGATGTGGGTTCATCAAGTATGAGTATTCCTGCCAAAGACAATAAGTTTAGCTGTGGAAAGCAGTGTGTTTGATTTGAAAAATATGTTCTAAGCGAAATGGTGCTAGTGCATGAAATCTCACTGATATATTCCTTTTTTTTTTTTAAAGTCCAAAGTATATTTCATACCAGCATCACATAATATTCAACAATGGAAATTTCTTCCCCTATCTCTTACTGAACATGATGACCAAGAACGATTACTTTAAATCTTATCTTGCTCCTACTGGAAACAAGGGGGTTTTTTTAAATTATTTTTCATTGGGATGCAGATTTAAGTTCCTTATTAAATTTACATTCTTCTCTGCAGTTTTGCACTGCCTGTGCAAATATCAGGTATGTGAATATTAATACAGTAGTACTCGTTTTGTATCCTGCTTACTGAAAGGATATTTTAGCCTAAACATTTAAACCTCTTGCATTATTAATGTGTAAATACACAGTATTAATTTAGATAGCTCCTTCTCCTCCCAGCTTGTGCTGTATTTTCCACCTATTTGCACATATATATGAAGATAGGTATGTTTGGATTTTTTGTGTTTGCTTTGCAGTTGATTGATTGTTACAAACTTGAAAGTGTTTTATTACTTTGCAGTGTTTGTGTTGTTATAGAACTTTATAGCCTCAATCAGCGCAAGGCAATGTCTGTACACAGACATGGTTTCTGTGCTTAGGGGTATAACATGTTTGAAATGTAAAGAAAGTTTTACTTACTTTTTCCCAGAACTAACTATATTTTTTCTTCAGTACCAGTATATCTATTCCTGGGCATCATTTCTTACAAAAAAAGACTTCTGCTTTCCCGGTAATTGCAAAAATATAGCTTTATGCAAGCAGAGAATTCTCAGCTCCATTTCCTAGTAGAAGAGCTGATGGTAAATCTTGCTCAGTGAGAGGCTCGGCCAAGATTAGGAGTGCTTTTGATATGTATAAGAACAGATAGGGGATTCAATCCTGCAAAATGAACTGTGGGTTTAGCCTCGTGTTTTGCTTCTGCTGAAGATGATGGAAATTTCTAGTTCACCTGTGGCATGAGCCAGCCACGTCAATGAGTTGCACAAGACCACAATGACTGACTATGCAGCCAAGAAAATGACCTTCCCTGTTAACATTGCGCATGTAAATTGGAGGAAAGGAAAACAATCCAGATGTTGTTGTAGGCCAGCAGCCTTCCAAAGTAACTTGTGGCCTGTGGTCAGATAAAAAGCAAACCTCATGCTGATATACACAAACCAAAGCACTGCTGGGAGGGTGACTTCAGGCAACTTTCAGTAGTCTGTGTGATGATGGTTTTAGAGACCGGTGGGTAAAGGTTTCTGAGGGGCTTTTCCTGGCTCTGTCGCTACTGCTCCATTGGCAAAGGTGACAGAAGCAGAAGTGGGCTGGCTCCTGAACTGCTCCATTTACAGAATTATTACTGTAATATTTACATTATGATATCTGACCAGCACTGATTTCAATTTAAGCAAACAGATCAGCACCTTGCTATGAAGAGCCAACCTCTGCCAGAGGGTGATGCAAGGCCTGTTAAGTGTCCTGAGTATGAACTCCTCGAGGTGCCCCAGGGGCAGCTGGGTGTATGACTCTTCCCTGAGAGCTCCTGTGTTCATTTATTGCCCCATTTCCCACAGTGGGCACAAGGGAAAGTGTCAGGGTTTTGCTCACCTGGGTTCCAGAGCAGCTGCACACCGATGCTCACTCTCCGTCTCTCCCCTCCCGAAACGCCACGGAGGTACTCGTTCCCTACCCTTGTGTTTGCACACTGGCGCAAGCGAAGTTCTGCTATAACATCTTCTACCTGGGGGGATAGGAAGGGCAACAGAGATAAAGCAGGAGTTTGTTTGCAGATTTGTGCATAGATAAAGCTGAAAATACTATTAATGTAGTTAAAATTCATCTGGATGTTTCAGTGCCATCTGATCAAGAGACACTTGAAAACAAATCTTGATTTTAGAGATAACATTAAAAAAGGCTCAGCGATCAGCAATTTAGTTCTCCTTTCAGCCTCTCTAATGTTTTCTCTAGATTGTCATTTTTTTATGAACTTTGGAACAATTGCTGGTTTCTATCTTGAAAGAAGAAAAAGGTTTCTAATTCATAATCTACATAAAAAAATGCCAGATTATCTGTTCTGACTCCAAACACACAGGATCTTTTGGAGAATTCCTGTCAGACACATTTTTGACAACTTTATTTTTTCCAACAGCTTAATTACCCTTTTTTTCCTTTGCGAGTCTGAAAAAAACTTTGGAAGGCGCAGTTTGGCAACGAACAATAGTGTTTCTCTGACAGTCAGGTGGGGGAGCAGTCGGTCATCCTGCCGCACATGTGCTATGCATTTCTTAACAAGCTGTGGAGTGCTGGGTTTGTTATTGATCAAGATTTGACCAGACTTGATTTTGCCTCCGTGGTCCCGGCAGGTTATCACGTCAAGCAAGGATGTCTTTCCACCAGCTAGAAAAAAAAAATTGAAAATTAAATTAATTTCCAAGGAATCATTTTGAAAAGTGATTTAGTCACAGACAGAGAATAGAAGTTTTCAGTCTTTAATGTCTTTTCCCTAGCCCTTCCCGAAGCTTTTCCAAAGCCTCAGAGGCAGAATGGTCTTGAAAGAAAATACCAAATACAAGCTCATGTTCAGGAAACCTCTCTGCTCTGGAATGGAGTACGTGGCTGTAACCTTTGTAATTTCTCAGCAGAATTGGGCGGTTGGGCGTTGAGGATAAGCCCATGAACTCAAGAAGCATGGTCTCTTTGACCTCTCGTTACCTCTCTTTCACTTTTGAAACACAGGTGAAGGCTGGTACCCTGCGCTTGGCTGCAAGGCTGGCACCTAAACGCTCTGCAAGAGCTTGCTCTGTGGAGGGAATTGTGAATTCAGAAACGGCAGCTGGAACAGCTGAATGACTAAGGTGCTGAATGATTATGCACACAATAAGAATCTAAATCATGATTGAAATAAAAATTATTATGACTTAAATAAGACAAAAAGTTTATTAAGAAAAGCTGGCTCATGATCAGAGGTAAGAAAAGTAAAACAATGAAAACAAAACCTGATTTGGAATTAAATAGCAAATGAATTTTTCCTTTTTGCTGTATGATACTGTATGTAAACACACAGAGCTCTCTTATTATGATTAGATGTCATTTATTTCTAGTCTCCCTGTTGAAAGATTAACTCTACACTTGTTTCTTAATATATACATTTTAAAAAGAAACCCATCCATCTGTAAACCACGTATTGCTCTATTTAAGAGTGACATATTGATTGCCATTGACAGTGTGAAACCCATCAGCAGTTTAATCCATTTTACTAAGGCATTTGATGAAATAGATGATAAACAGCTTTTAAAAATAGTTTGACTAGTTTGTTGAAAGGGAATTGTGCTCAGTGTATGTTACCTTACAAAGGTGCTATATCTATAACTCAATATGCTATTTCATCAGAAGCTTTTCCTTTTATTATCAGGAGAATCTCTAAGTACAACTTCAGTTGCATTTAGGATATGTGCCAAGAAAAAATACCCATGGAAATGGTGAAGAAAAACCTTTTTTGTAAAAATAAAGTTAAAACTTCTTTGGCAAATATGCCTTGCCTTTGAGACAGAACATCTTCACTGAATCACTGAGCTATCCTGATGTAAGAGTCTAGTGGAGACACAGCATGGGGGGGTTTTACCTCCAAAGTATGGGTACTTTTTACCTCAGTTTAACAGGTCACATGTCTCCTTCTTATCCCCCCAGATGACTCAACTAACCACATGGGGTAAAGGCCATCTCTCCATTAGTCAGCCTCACCCTGGAGAAGATTAAACCAGTGCCACCAGAAAATAAAAGGGAAAAAATAGGACATAAGAAAAGAGAGACCCATTTTAAAGTCAAACAGAAGAGGAGCTATCTTCTCCGTAAGTTTCTCTTAATTAATCCAAATGCCATATTTTGTCCTGTTAGAATTGCTTCAGTCTGAAGGGATTTCCTGCTTACTGCTATGCTAGTTGTCACTGATCTTTCTTATGGGGTCTGGCCTTATTTGTCTGCTGTGTTACTGGGTAAGGTCTGCAACTGGCCTGTTTTGAATCTCAGCCATGAAGCTGATTCATGTCCAGCAGAACTGGGACAGCAGGCCATAGTTACAAAAATACCCCACTACACCTCAGGAAACAAACAGCAAATATCTACAAGTCATAACAAAATTGGTTTTGAAAATAAATTCTAATTCCCCCCCTAGTATCATTCTTTGTTTCCTCATACATTCTAAAGAATGTATTTAAGTGGCACATTTCGAATAGTTGTTTCTCAATTAGATTTTGCCTTTCAAAAGACTGCAGAGTATTTTCTTGGCTGTGTATGTTTAACTAAGAGTTGGACGAATCATGAAATTAGGTTGCTCTTACCAGTGCTTCCTATAATAGCTAGCATCTGACCACTTTGAACTTTTAAATTCAGATTCTGAATTATTGACACACGAGAACGCGGATCCGATTTCCAGGTCCACGGCATTTTCATCTGTGCAAGGCTTTCATACCAGGGAATCTGGGATGCCATGTTAACCTAACAAAGGAAGAAACAAGTTCCTTCAATTCCAACAAGAAAAAAATTAGCAATAAATATCTTTGAAGTTATGATGTTACAAGCACAGAATATGTTAAAATAATATTGTTAATCTTCATAAATACACGGAAGAAAGTTCTTTTCCAGCTGAGTATGGTTTCCATACTTTGCTTCTTATTCCTATGAAACACTAAAGCTATCTCTGTCCTCTGTTAATTTAGTAATTTCTTGCTGTTGTAAACTTTAATTTTTTAAAAATTTTTATATACAATTTTAAATTACTCAAAACTGAAAATTGTGAAGCCTACTTCAGGTGCCATGGTGGGACTAAGACAAAAAATTTCACTGGCTCCCTGCAATCCTCCTTATGTTTGTCATCCTCTCCTTGTCTCCTTCCACATGCTTATTCTTGCCAGCAAGGGCTCCTGACATCCCTAGCTGGACAGAAAGTCCCTCTGCCTCAGCCCTCAGAGGAATAATTTTTGTCAAGACTGAAAAAAAACAGAGCCTAGAAACAAACCTCTTTTCCTGTCTTATCCCCTAGATTTACTAGATGTATTTACAATGGAGTGTCTAGCCTGCTGTCAATATTGCAGCCAAGGGCACGATTCTCCTTACAAAACCTCTGTGTATTTGACTGTGCAACAGTCATGTGAATTAGTGTTGTGAACTTCAACTTTGTTCAGCTTCTAAAATGACTTGCATACAGAAACATATATTGCTGGATATCCTCCCTGCTGAAGAGAAGATATAAAGTACAACTTTTACCTGGTAGTTGAGTTCTTTGACCTCGAGAACATTTGATTTTCCGCTGTATGTGAAATACAGACTGTTATCTTCTTCAGAGCAAAAAATACTGTCCTGGGCCTTGGTCTGGAAGAGTTATTAGGTTAGTTATAATAGTCAATTACAGTACTTAAAGTGCTGTTAAAATTTGAATTCAGAAAAGGCAAAGCAGAAAGGGAAGTGTATTTTATGGGATGGGACAGTATTGTTGGTAAGTTACTGTAGTGCAGAAGTCTGAAGGGTTGAAATGAGTTATCTGTTAATCAGCGTGAAACGTACTTTGTTCTGGCAGCATGTGTGAGGGCCAAATATGCTGTGCTGTGCTCTTCTATTTGCTTTCAGTTTGAATGGCATCACTTTCAAGATGGAGATAAATTTCATGCCACCATAAGGAGATTGGACTCTTATTTCTGATTTTGAGGAAAAAATGTAATGCTTCTGCAACATTAGTCTACTGGATCAAAATGGTGCATATTGAAATTCATAAGTTGTGGCAGCTAAAAATTAAGGTTCACTGGGAGTATGACAGATACTGAATTCCACAGAGACTTGTTAACTTGGAGGCTTTATGAACAAGAAGGTGTATGACCACGAGTACAGTCTCTTTTTCTCCTCTTTCATCTTTTAAATTCACAGTTTGTCAACCGGAACTCGGTGTTCTGAGATATGAGTTGAAATAACAGAGTCTCTATGTGGCTTCATTAACCTTTTGCATCTAACTGCAATTAAGAAGTCTTTGCTGAGGCAGCTTTCTGGCTCTGAGTTTAATTTTGTGTGCAAGCCTACAGTTTTTACTCCAGACAGCCATATCTCTCCCAGAGCCTTGTGCCTTTCCTACGAGTCAGACTCATTTCCTAGCCAAGGCAAACGTACCTCTTCCCTGTTTTGCAGACCCTGTCCCTGCCTGTGGTATCTTTGGCAGATGGTGACCACAGCCTTTCTGTGCACCTCCTACCCTCACAGCAAATGAGGCTAATAATCTTTTCGGTCTCAATGTACAACGGAAAGCAGCATGACACCAAGCAGCCTGAAAAGCCATGTTAAAGCCCTCCAAGCTCCCCCCACTGCTAAAGCACTCTGGGCTCTCACTCGCTTTTAACTTAATTTTGCAAAAAGCAGGTGGTTCCCAGCAAATGTGGGGAGCCAGTTTTACAGCCCAAAGGCATGTCCTGAGAAAGCCAGTCCTGGCCATGCTCAGGGACCTTCTGCTCCATCCACGTATTTGAAGATCCCCTCTCTCAGCCCCACCACCGTGGCGTGGTGGCACCCAGTCTCATCCCCAGTGTGCTCTTGTTGGGGGTGAGGACACTTTCTGCTCCCCATTTCGGAGGTGGAGGAGACAAGGGCTGGCTGCCCACGAAAGCCTGGTCAGCAGGCTGGCCACCCACCTCTCCCAGCTCCCAGCCAGGCACTGGAGCTGTGGGACGGCTGACTCCAAGGGCTCCCTCCCCACTCCCCGCAGGTCTCACTAACCTGGCTCCAGCCAGCACGGTCCAGAGAGACATTTTCAGGGGCTTCCTTCATGTTGGCTCTGGAAGGTCTCGCTCCCTGCAGGTGGTTTGTCTGTTGGCTCTTTGCAGGCTGTGCAAATCCGTCTCCTCTTGGTCCTCAGCTCAGCCCTTTCCAGGCGCCCTCACCACAGCACCATTTCTCCTGGCACGCTGTGTCTCTGCAGCTGGTGTGACCCCGTGGACAGGGAAATATTCCCCTCCTCTGGGGACAGTAACAGCTCGGGCTAAAGGTACATCAGATAGTGGCGTCAGCTAATCCCCTATCAGTTGTTCTCAGGAAAAAGAAAGAGCTGAGTGCCCCTCTGTTTTCTTTCAGGTGCTTCCCTGGGTGGGCAGCGCTGGGGGCAGTGACCTGCTGTGACCTGGGGACAGCGGGGAGCTGCCCCTGCCCGCTGCCAGGGGAGGCATGGTGGTGGCAGCATTGGGCACTTGGCCAGCAGCGTGAGGGAAGGAGACAGCGAGCCTGTGGAGCCCCAGCACCCGAGGATGTCGAGCAGAGGGTCTCCCGCCCTGGAGAGGAGCAGCGGCGGTGGGCAGACAGGCCAGGTGAAGGCCCCGGCACAGCCCTCCAACAGCATCAGTGTCCAAGGTGTCTCCTACACCGTCAGGTAGGGCCTGGAAAGTGGCATGGCAGGACCCTGCCCGCTGGGAGCTGCTCTGACCCCAGCGACCGAGAGGAGTGGGGCTGAGACTGGTGGGATGTAGGTTTGGCCCAGTGAAGAAGGAGGGACGTGTCCAGACCACTGGCCTCATGGTGCTGGGCTGTCCACCACAGGGGTGGAGTACAGGGCATGAGGGAGGCAGAGCCAGGTCTGTCCTCCAGAGGGTTCACCAGTTCTCCTTCATGTCTCTGAAGGAGGTGCTTTTGAAAAGATTTTCAGAGATTGTGCCTTCTAGCAGTCATTCTGAAAAATCCGTACCTTCCACGTAACACTGAAGTTAACAAGTTAAAGCCAGGAGGGGGGAGGAGGAAAGTTAATTTTTTTTTGTTTTTCCCCCAACCCTTTAAATCCTTGCAGGCTCCCATCCAACTTGCAAATAGTTACAAACCATTCACTTGCTTGACGCAAAATTTTAAATCTTTTCTGTTTCATCTTTTTTGATGTTTGTTTTCTAAGAGAACGTGTTGGCCCATGGTGGAACGTTTCTCTGTATCATAAAAAATGGACTCGGCAAATACTTAAGGATGTTTCATTTCACATAGAGAGTGGCCAGATTATGGGGATTTTAGGAAATTCTGGTAAGTTGTTCTAGTACTTAAAAAGATGTATGATCGGAGTTAATACCGGTGACTTCCACAGTGGTATGAATGTGACTGAGATGCCTCTTTGAAGTAATGAAATTGCAGCTAGTTTTAACCTCCACTTTGGAAAACTCTGGTGCTTGGTTTTCAGAGTTCAATCTTCTGTTGTCTAACAGTTAGAATTTCAATAAAAGATAACGTTACTTCTAAACCCAAATGTTTCACTATGAAGTGTGAATTTGTATTAATTACATGCTAATTTACATGCATTCTAGATTTCCCATTTATTTCACCTTAACTAGCTGCATTATTTTAATGTTATTGAGAAAAAAAGCACTTTCTTCTTTTTATACATCTCCATCCAAGAGAGGCTATGGCTCTTGAAATCATAAAATTCATCTCATCACATGATTAATTTATTTTGTTTGAAAGGATCTGGTAAAACGACACTTCTGGATGCAATATCAGGAAGACTGGGACATAAAGAAAATTTCTTTGGTGAAGTGTACGTGAATGGACGTCAGCTGAAGAGGGAACAGTTTAGAGATTGCTTCTCTTATGTGCCACAGGTTATTTTCTACAATTATTTTTGTTCACTGTGCTTCCTCTCATGTAAAGAAAGTAAAGTTGCTAGTGTAATGGAGTATTGTAATCTGACTGTGTTTTTACTAGTAAATTTGGTGCATAGCACTTAATAAATTTTATGAATGAATGAAGGTTGTGCGAACAGGGGAAAGATCTTAATTACTAAAGGACTAACTGCTGCTTCCTCTTCACCTTTTTTTTTCCCAGAATGACACTTTGTTAAGCTTCCTCACCATACAAGAGTCTCTGACCTACACTGCTTTGCTAACTCTTCAGAAATGCTCCAACAACATCATCAAAAAGAAGGTCTGTATTTTATCATCTTCCACTAGAAAGGCAGACATGATGTCATGTAATGCTTTCACCAGCAGCACTTTCCATCCATGGCTGTGTTTAACGCTTATAAGATTTTGTAATACTCCTCGTTCTGCAAGTGGGGAGAAACCCTCCTGCTGAGGAGCAGGACATAAGCTCTCTGCTGCTCCCTGCCTCTGCAAGGGGCTTGTGCTGATGCCCCAGGGAGTCACCATTATGGTGGGACAAGACCCTCCTGCCCAAAGCTGCAGCAGTTACTGCTGCAGGAGATGCTGCTGTTGGTATCAAGGTCAGTTTCTCTTGCCCAGCTGGGAAACCCAGGTATCTGGGGTATTTAGGGCCATGTCTGCTGGCAAGCCTCATGGACAGCAGACGTCACTTTGACACTATTCTGGCTCCTGTAGGATGCCGCACACTAACCAGAACAGCTCCAAAAAGCACTGGTCTAATAAGCTCCCTCCAAGCTATATTCTTGATAAAACAGATGTGTTTCAGATCTATTAAAGGACACTCTGGCCTCTGTTGAGAGTAAAAATTAGATGTTCCTGACCAAAGGCTCTTGCTCTCTGTCTTCTCTCTTCACCTGTTTTCCACTCCGAATTGATGTGCTTTTCTGCTCCCTTATTTTGGAAGCCAGACCAGACCATTATGCTTTCTACCTTAGCTTCTAGTCCCATGTCTGAGCTCTTCATCTCTTAATGTCAACTGAAGCTAAAATTGTACTCATTTCAGAATACATGAAAATAAAATTTAAAAAATAATAATGGAACCAATATATTACAAATAAATAGAAATGAAACCAGACACCTTCCAACTAGAATGGATGCAAGCATCATATTGGGAAAGCCATAGCTTAAAATTATGTGGAGTTTTTTCTTTATTTATTTTTTTTTCATTTTACACAGGCGTATTTGAGTTGGACTGTATTTAGTCTTTGTAAACTGTAATTATTTTTCAGGTAGATGCGGTTATGGCTGAGCTGAGTCTCAGCCACATTGCTGACAAAATAATTGGAAGCCGTATTTTTGTGGGAATCTCTGGGGGTGAGAGGCGTCGTGTTTCAATTGCAGCCCAGCTACTACAAGACCCCAGTAAGTACCACTGCATAGATTTTCAAAATAAAACAAAACAGTGTCGCTTTGTGATCCTACCATGGGCCTCCGTAAACCTCTTTAAAATACAAAAGCGTTTATATTCTGTAATTCAGCAAAAGTTAGTTTAGTAATGACAGAAAATGATGAGCAGTAACTCAGGTCTGCCATTAATCTATTAGTCGATCTTGGGAAGTAGGCAATTTTAAAATCTTAGAGACTGAACATAAGTTTAGACTTGCATTTATCTACTGCAAGTCTTTCTGGACTTGCCTTTCCCATCTATGAAATGTTTATTGCGGCACATTAAATTAGAGGTTTTTTGAGAGCATTAGAGCCATACGTATGCAAGCATTGAGCATTGAAGTGGATTAGCCATGGGAAACAGCACTCAGTTCTGAGATAGTTTCTTGAAGGTTCCAGAATCTTAGGGAGTGAACATATAGCATGCATTTATTGGATTCTGGAATCCTCATAGTTGTGCAGATATGCTAGGATTGCATACTAGGCGGGAAAGAGCATTTAAATAGCAAAGTGAAGTTTATCACTGTTACTGGTGGGTCCTGGAGAGTTCATTGGGTGTAGTTATTGCTCAGTAAGTTCACTAAACTCTATAGTAAACACTATAGTAGTTCTGAAACTCTATAGTAAACACTGTGGTAATTCCGTGTAAATAAACCTATAGAGAAAGATCTCCTCCTTCCTTATCCTGGCCAAGGTTGACCTGCCCTCTTCTGTGCTATGTCTCATCTATGTAAAAATAATGGATTTGACTGTATCTTTTACCCTTCCATGTGCAATAAAATCATGAAGAAAATACAATACCACCACCACCTCTGTCATCTATGGAATTATATATACTGTATTTTAACAACTCTTAATTTGTTCATGACAAATTCTGTGTGTATATACAGATTTAATTCGGATTATAACATCTAGCTAATTATGGCAGTTATATTTACATTTGTATACATGCTGAAAATTATCATCATTGTTCATAAAAGCTGATGTATACATCAAATCTACTTTGGTTATTTTCAGATTTCACCTGAACTTAGGACAAAAATATGATTATGCCCCGATCCTGCAGTAATTTATGTCCTTATTCCTAGTCATTGAATTTGAACCACTGAAGCTAACTAAAATGAAAAGATCACACCACGGCAATATCTATGCATACTCTGCTTTACACATGGAACTTCATATGTAAACTAATTTTGATCCTATTTGCCAAATTGGCTTCAGAGGCAGAAGTTGTAACATTTGCTCCCCATTTACCTGAGTTTTAATGCTATTCCTTGTCATTTCGCAGAGGTCATGCTACTTGATGAACCAACGACAGGGCTGGACTGCCTGACTGCAAACCACATTGTTTCGCTTCTCTCAGAGCTTGCACACAGAGACAGGATTGTGATTATTACAATTCATCAGCCTCGCTCAGAACTCTTCAGGGTAAATGATAGCTACTCACTATTTGCTTTTTTTACCAGGCATTTTAGTACCTAGGTTCTTTTCAGGATAAAAGTAAAAGATCAGTATAGTTGCCTTCAAAGGCTGTCTTCCTCCCCCTCTGCGTAAATGCAGGCTTGTCTTGAACTTTGCAGCTCTGGCCTTCTGCCAGTCACAGGGCACTTTGGGACACAGACTGCCCGTGAAAATAGCGTGCGCATCGACTGTGTGCCTAACCTCTGTGTGGTGCACATCAAAAACACTGGGAGAAGCCATGTAAGCCCCCCGTGTGTGCAGGCACTGTAAAACCTAACACTTTATTTATCTTTACTTATTCGTATTTCAGTAACGCTTGTAACTTGAGACAGATAAACCATGATTTGGAATGGAAAGGAAAAAAAAATCAAATCTTATTTTTTTTCTCTTTGTGTCAAGTGTTGTGAGTACACCTTGGTCATGTGGTGGGGCAGGCCTGCCCTGCAGGGCTTCTGCTGGGGAGAGCGTTTCTCCCTTCCCTTGACTGTTTGGCGCTTTGCTCCTCTGACACATCCGCCACATGAATGCAAGGCACCTCCTCCCTGGCTGACGGAACTGAGGATAAGTGGTCATGAAGCCAGAAGCGAGTGGTGGTGCTTTTCTGGACTGAAAGCAGTCCTGGTGCCTTGGAAATATAGATTGATCATAGCTGGTGGGAACCCCGCCCTGGCAAATGTTCAGCCAAAGAGCAGTGCTGTTAAAGTCCTTAAGCACTTCAGGATAATCTTCCCAACAATTTGGGGATTTTACAGGCTGGGGCTATTAAGTGCCAAAGGAGGTCACTCAGTAAGTGAAGGTGCATTAGAAGTGAAGCCAGAAGCCCACAGCTTCCATTTCTGTTTGTGGATTACCTCTGTGTGCTGCTGTCTCTGGCAGTTTTGAGAACCACTAGTTGTAAGAGCCTGCAAACATTTCATCTTGCATAACAACCAATAGGTGTGATTAGAAAGGACAAAATTTCTTTGACAGAAATATACTAAGGAAGTTTGAATGTGTCAAAACTATTTTTCCTGTCAAAGCATTTCTATTATTAAGACAGTAGCTGTACTCAAGAATTAATGTGCTGCTTCTTGGTATGTATTGTTAATATATTAATATGCTCCCCACAGTTATTTGACAAAATAGCCATCATGAGCTTTGGAGAAATGGTTTTCTGTGGGAACCCTATGGAAATGATCACATTTTTTAGTGACTGTGGCTATTCTTGTCCTGAGCAATCAAATCCTTTTGACTTCTACGGTAAGTTTGTCTAAGTTGTTTCAGTAAAAACGTGGGCTTCCTTTAGACAAGCAAGTTGCTTTCTTCCCCAAAGTAACATTTTCCAGAGATAAAAATGTGCTTGATTTCTTCCCTAACTTCGTAATTATTCTCAGCTCAGAGAAAAGCAAGGGCTGGGCCTGTGTAACCTCCACTGAGTCCATAAAATAGCAGAAGTTTGCAGTAGGGCTGAAACGCAGTAGAAAGGAGTAAACTAGCAATAAAAAAGGGAATCTCTACTTTTTGAAACCTGGGGATTCCTAATTGTGTCTCCCTATGGCCATTGGAAACTGGACGTTGGAAAACCAGTTTGATCCCAAAGTTGTGGAAATTCCTATGCTCTTACAGACTCTGTCATGCCAAGTAACCGAAGACAGTTGTTGCCTGGAGGGAAGGCTGTAGAATAAATATGGGATGACTGAGGCATCAATTTCCATAGATACCGAGTTTTAGGTTTCCGAAAGTTTGGGAAGTTGCTAATACCAGGGTGAGCTACTGGAGCAGAGCACATGGATGCTTCAGGAGGCAATGAGAGCAAGCTGTTGGCAAAAGCTGGAGGGTGTGGTTTTACCAATTCAGGATGGAAAAAAAAGCGTCAGCATGAGATTTTGGAAATGAAGCTTGGTTTTGCTGCAGGGCATGTATGTACCTGATCTGTGCAGACACGTTTGAAGAATACATGTATGTGTTTGGGTGTGTGTATATATGTAGGTATATACATGTGTGTATATCTACCTAACTATTTTTTTTGTATCTAGTATGTGGGGTGATTTCTGGTGATACTAGCCAAGCGTTAACAAGGGAATTTGACCAATCCAAAAAGCTGTATTCAGAAACATGGCACATTCAGAGAAGGTAGTGTTTTTCTATTGTCTAGGTGGCATCCTAAACTCAGAGAGAAGAGAGGATGGTTGTTGACATGAAGCTGGAATGGGATGAAGCTGAAAATACTGGTGTGACAGTGAGGATAATTTTGCCTTTATGAATTTGAATAGTCTTGAAAAGCATAGATGATTTGAGATTTAGACCCACTTTTTAAAAAGCTTGGTAAAGAGAGTACTGCATTCTTCAAATGTCAACCTTTGAATGTGACAAGAAAAGGAAAAACTACAGTTTAGAGCAAAGAATCATCAGAATATTTAGTCTATGGAAAATTGGTAGTTTATATTTTTTTGTGTGAATTAATGATGTGAATGCAGGGACAGATTCTGATATAATTTACACCAACAGCAGAGGAAAATAGATTCTCTGTGTTGTGTGGATTATATTATTGAAATGTCACATGTTGTATTTATAGAAAAAAAAAGTAGAAATGCATGGTAGGCATTAGCTAGTTGGTTGGCGTATCTATTAGTCTGTGTTTTTTAAAGCACACCTAGTTGCCACTTATTTCCTATGTGACTTCCAGCAAGTCACACTGGCCAAGTTTTAAAAATTGTGTCTGAATTTTGGTTGTTCTTATTTGCAAAAGTGAAGACTTCAGTTTGGATAAGTTTATCATTAAAGGCAATTCTGCTGAAATCCAGCTTTCAGGACACTAGGGAAATATTCACAAACTTAATTCAGGTTTTGAGGACGCATTAAGAATCTTGGACAAGGGCTACTTTTCTTTTGTTCAATTTCAACTGAAATCTAAGGACCATAGAAACTTTAGCAATAAATAACTATAAAGATCTCTTATCAGATGTTGAAGAGTAATATAAAAATCTGCAAGAACTCTTAGCTACTCTTAGGAGTAGCTGTTCTTACAGAATCTAGTAAAACAACACAATCTAGTTTTTGAAACCTTAGATAATTCCTTGCTCTTAAGGGAAAAGGGAAATTCTAATGCATTTTAGCATTATTCCTGAATCCTTATGACTTGTGCATATAGCGCATACAAATTTCCCATCTGCCAATAAAAGAATTTGTGGTGTCAGGGCCAGGTATAGGTGGATTTATTAGGAAGGAACATTAACTCTCTGAAGTATTTACGTTTCATAAGTTCCACGGCAGTAATATTTTCTGCCTGCTAGGGAGGTTTGGCCTGCTGAACATCCTCTAACTTCATGTTAAAACAGAAATATGTCTGAGGAGGAGGTGGGCTCAAGTAGAGAAGAGCAGCATCTCTGCAGCATGAGCTCGGGCTACCTGAAAAATAAAGCTCCATGGTTCTAGAGTAGCGGGCAGAGGACAAGGGGGGATCAGGGAGCTGTGTCCGAGCATCTACTAGAAAACCTGCAAAATATGTGACCAGAAAGTGTTCTCTTCATCCTCATCAATGTTCACCCTCAGCTGGTGCTCTGTCTCACCCTTGGCAGCAGCAGCACTTCACCAGTGGCACAGCTCCGTGCTGTGCAAGGAGAAGGCTAAAAGTCTGACCAGCACCACTCAGTCCTTGCATTTCCAGATGAAGGACTTGAACTTCAGGGTCCTACAGAGGCCACAAAACACAGAGAATTGTTACGGCTGCACAGTTACTCATTTGTGCTGCTTCTAACAGATGAGAGCAATAAAAGAAACATTGAATGCATTCAGTGGACCTTTTCTTTGCAGATATTAGGATAGAGACAAGGAAAGGTTAGTTGCAAGGAGGGGAAGAGGTAAGAAGGGAAAGTGATTATATGTATGGTAAACACTTTGTAAATTTACAGTGGATCTGACATCTGTGGACACCCGAAGCAAGGAACGTGAACTTGAAACCTACAGTAGGGTTCAGGTAATTGTATCAGCCTACAAAAACTCGGAGATCTTTAGCAAAGTATTGGCAGCCATTGAAAGAACAAAGTGTATGAAAGAGCTGCCACCAATACCATTCAAAAACAAAGACTCACCCAGTGCCTTTCACAAATTATGGATTCTTTTACGGTAAGACTCTTTTTTTCTTTCCTTTTTTTAAGAAAATCTTTTTTTTTCTTATCTACTAATGTGTCGGGT
>JAHREE010000287.1:5480420-5551288 GCA_033628505.1 Tringa tobata
CAACATGTGGTCAATTATAGCTAACAAGTATATGGTTATTGTTTTGTTTCATTATCAGGAGGACAACAAGAAACTTCTCCAGAGATAAGATGGGCCTCATTATGCGTCTCCTCCAGAATCTGTTATTTGGCTTGTTTGTAGCATTTTTTCTTCTTAGACTAAGGAGTGACCTGGTAAAAGGAGCTGTGCAGGACCGTGTGGGGCTTGTCTACCAGTGCGTGAGTGCCCCTCCCTACACGGGGATGCTCAATGCTGTTGCACTGTGTGAGTTTCTGTGCTGTATTGTGTGCAGCAGCAGGTATTGCCGCTGCTATTATTTTGTAAATAATAAAGAGTCTTTTTTGAAGGTAGTCATTTAAAAGATCCTCACAGTTTTAGGTGATGTCAGAACTGATATAGAAACATGAAATTCGAAGGTGAAGCAACAGGAAGCTTCGCGGCACCAAAGAAGATTAGCCCATCAGAGAGGCTCCAGGTTCACTGTGCTTAATGAAGGAATATGCCCTGACCCCTGTCTCTCCCTTTGACAGCTGGCCTGTGTATGGAGCCTTTATTCTGAACTGTGCAAGGGCCCTTAACTTGCCTGTGCGTAGCGTTATAAAGGCAGGACAAAGTCAAGGTCTGTAGTTAACATCATAACTGAGATCAAAACCAAAGACATGGAAAGGATGAAAGTGCAAAACAGCTTTGACAACAATTAAGCATAACTAGATATGCGTATTATGTGATGATTACATTTTTCTTAGAGGGTGTTTCTCTTACAGCTGCCATACTAAGACCAGGAATAGTTTCTATTTACAGCCCTAAAACCTTTTCTGCTCATGCAGGAAATGTACATTGCTGTCACCACCTTGAGATGAGAGCACCTCAAGAAATTATCCAGTGACTGCAGTTTTTCCATATCTTTAATTTCTTTCTTCAAAAAGAGAAGGCTGTCCTGCATGCTGCCTAGTTAGGCCTCTTTCATTAAACTTACCAAATCTTGCAATCTGCAGGGAGCAGGTTTTGCATTTATAGTGGGAGAAAAAGCAATCAAACTGGGTCATACAGAATATGTACTGGATATATTCTCAAAGTTGTCTTTCTGCTTCAGGTCATTTTTACTAGCAACTAATCTTGGACTCTTTATTCAATGATGATTTCATTTATTTCTTGTATGTTTAACGCAGTTCCACCTTTACGTGCTATCAGTGACCAGGAAAGTAAAGATGGCTTGTACAAGAAGTGGCAAATGCTTTTAGCTTATATTGTACATTTCCTGCCCTTCAGTGTCATCAGCGTGGCAATTTTCAGCACCTTTATATACTGGTAAGCACTTGTACCATCTATTGGGTTGTTATTTTCTTCTTGTTATCAGCATCAATTTCCATGTCAGCAAGAGGCCTCCTGTCATGTCTTCCTGCTATTGTCTTTCAGAATGATTACAGAGAAAGTTTAAGGGTCAGGCAGTGTTAAAACACTTTCTGAGTGAGTTACCGGTTCTCTAGGTAACTTGAGAAATTTTAATGGGCCTGGGACACGTATCATTCTTGTGTCGTACCAAAAGCAGGAAGTGTCATTTTACATCGCATTTAGAAAGATAAGAAATAAGAGGAGAAAAAAGTGAGGAAGACAACAGTAGGTATGTGACAGTAACAAAGCTTCGTATTTCCTGGGACGTTTTTGGTTTAGCTACAGCATATGGAAGTTATGAGGTCTGGATCTCTCTCTTCCACTCTCCAGAGAAAAGTGGATTTCTGATAGCAGGAGAAAGGGTTTGATTGTAAAGCTTGCTTTTTTATCTCCCGGTACTTTCATTTCCTCACATCATTGTGAAGTAGTACCACAGAATGGGATGATGAAATATTTCATCTGGTCGTTGCCTTATCTGTCATATAGGTCTGCGCATCTTTCTGTTCCATTGATTTCTCATCTTCAGCAGAGTCCATGGCTGTTTATGTAAGCTAATAGCAAAGTAATAAGACCAATTTCTGTCCTTCAATCTTTTTTCTGTTTTTTGGTTTTCCTTATCATGAAAGGAGAGGTGTCTAGTTAATTAACTAAAGTTAATTTTTGTTTTCATGTGACAGTTGATAGTAAAGTTGCAATGAGATGGCCGTCTGTAGTAAAACATGTACAAATGAATAGCAGGCTTGGCTTGTGTCCTGGATGTGTGCTCCCTGGTTAGCTGCTGGGAAATGGTAAGTGGGTAGACCCTTGTAAAAGAGATGAAGTGCGGGAGCTGTTCTGTTGTAGCTGTGCCTGTTGGTGTTCTTACTCTGTAGTAAGATGCCCTTGGGCAGCTTGAAAATGGAGGAAGTAAAACTGCACCAAATCGCCTGGACTACTGAGTAAGAACTTCTGCACAGGGAGCTAGGCTGCCGCAGGATTTTTGCAATAGCTGTTTTCCCATCTAGAAACACTCAGGAAAAAAGATCTCTGTTGTCATCTTCCTCCTGTCTGTAGTAGGTAATGAGGGGAAGTGCTCAGCATTGACCTAGTTCTTTCTGTTTGGCATCTCAATAACTGTCACTCCTACCTGGAAGGCCAAAAGCCCCAAGAGAGAGATCTCTGCTCTTCCAGATGTGAGGACTTGCGCGCATGGTTTGGTTTTTTTGGTAGTTTGGTGCTGATATTGAAAGAAGCAGTTTTGTTCAAGCAAGGCCACCTTTCTCTTTGTCCCCTTAGCTACCTGGGCTTTTATTTCTGCAAGCTGTCAGTGCTGCCTGCTTCAGGCAGTACTCCCTTAGAAGTTCTTTTTCACAGACAGAAATTACTCCTCCTCCCACGAAGCGTTTGGAGGATGCGCTGTGCTCACCAGAGCCCTTCCCTTTCTGCCTGCTGGTGAGCCGCTTGCTGAGAAGGCAGCCATCTGGAAAGCAGATTTTCAGGCTCAATGAGGGAAGGTTTGTGGAGCTCTTGAAGATAATTAGCCACGATTTGTCACTCCTTAATGAACCTGAAATTTGTCTGGGCAGAGACTTTGCCCTTATGCTTTGGTAGCTTCAAACACAATCAACAATAAAGAGTGTGTTCTGGTTAATGGGTAATACTTACAGATATTCACCTCTGCATATCTTTGCTATCTTGTGGTTGGTTGGAAGCCGTCAGTGATTTCATAGTGCCCTTAGACCTCTCAGGGCAAGCAGTTTCTCTATGAAATTTTGAAGATTGTATCTGTGCAGGACTAAACTTTTCTGGATGTACTAACTTTTGGAGAGGCTTTGATAGCCTCTGGTATGATTTCTTACAAGCCATTTCGCTCAGAGTTTGTGTTTGTAAAGTCAGACAATTTGGGTCAGACAGACACAAACTCATACCTGTTCAGAAATGAGGCAGCTCTGGCCAAGAACAAATACAACCCCTTTTGCAATCAAGTAAATATACTCTGTTTATGCAAATTTTCCTAACTAAAGATACCCCTGGGAGTTGTTCTAACAGTTTATATTATCCTACCATTCCATTGTTGCAATATTCTCTGAGTTGTTTTTTTTTTTTCTTCTCTCCTCTCTTTCTTCTCTTTCTATTCCTACCCCAGACTTAGTACAGTAGTAGTAGTAGTCTGTATCTACATAGCTCTGTGTAAAGTATTAGAGCACTTCACAGAAGGTGACATTTTTATGCTAGGACTTTGGAGAGGTGTTCCTTCTGCACCAGACTGTGAATAACAGTTATTAAATACCTCCTAACTTGTTGAATGTTTAATACGTGAAGAGTCAATGTTCAGCCATCTCTGTATGATAGAGATTATTTTGGTATTACGTGCAAAAAAATGCTACAGGAAACCTGAAAGAAAATTAATACTTCTATTTTAAGACCATGTTCAAACACGGTGGATTAGAAGAAAGACATAGGGCCTTGCATCAAGCAATGAAAAAGGAAATAAAATTGTTAGCTAAGCAAAGCATGCAGTCTGTACCCAGCGTGAAGCAATTTTGGTATGAAGCATTTTGGAAAAAGTAATATGTCACCATGTAATAAAAGGTTTTGTCACCTGTCATATACACTATAAGGCTGAATTAAGTTTGCCAAGCAATTGATGGCCTTTCTTAACTTTTTAATGTTTAGTACAGGTTGTGGGGAACCACTTTGATCCTTAGGTGAGCTCAGGAAAAGCTGGAAACAGTGTGTTGTATTAAAGAGCGCAGGAGTATAGAGGAAATTGCATTTGGATGAATTACATGGGTGGTGGATTTGATTAGCATTCCATTTACTTGAGTATATTCATTTTTACATTTGCATGTGTGGTACCAGAAGTGCAAAATTCCATTTGTTAATTATCTGCATAAAGACGTACTTTAAATATGTTACATAAACTGTTCACTTAATGATTTGTAATTGCAAAAAGTAAATAAAAACAAAATTAAAAGCTAATTTCCAAGTTTAGTACCCAAACACTGGTTTATAAATGTTCTTTTTCTCATTTTCATACAGGACTGTGGGGTTGTATCCTGATGCTTCCAGATTTGGGATTTTCTTTGCTGTTGTCTTAGCGTCTCATATAATTGGTGAACTACTAACACTTGTTATACTTGGTGTGGTTCAAAACCCAAATATAGTCCAAAGTGGAGTGGTGCTACTTAATTCAGCAGGTGTGATAGTGGGAACTGGACTAGTAAGGTAGGAAAAAGCTTTATTCCATTATGGTGTTAATGTTACAATAATCTGCCTGTAAAAGATCATCATGAAGAGTTTGTATTGCAGAACCACAATAATGTACTAAACACACAAAAAACACTTGATAACTTTAGATACCAACAAAAATATTAACTATTTTTCACTTTCTGCAAATAAATTGAAGAAAAAACTGAGCAATTAATATCTATCAGCTCAGCTGAATTCTTTTACTTATGCCGACATTATGACGTGAAATGTTGTCCTCATTAAAGGAGCCTATGAAAAAAAATAATTCCTACAACTTCAGTAACTGTTGGAACTTATCAGAAATTAAACACCGGGAATGAGGGTTTAAAAGAACCTTGTTCTTAACTATCTTATTAGTGTTATTCTCCAATTTAGCCAACAAACTTTTCATACACCTTTCTCTACCTGTGCAGACTGAACTACATAAAAAAGAAAAAAAGTAATGTAGTAAATCTGCAGGAAAATTATGATCCACTTGCTCTGTTACTGTGCAAATAAATATTTTTGCATTGTAACTGCATGAGCTTGGAACAGTTTTCCTCTTGTATTTGTCAATGCTGAAATTACTATTTTTTGAGAAATATCTCATAATAAATTATTGTCAAAAAAAGTTTTCCTGAGATGTTGAGTAAGCAGGATATGCTAACCTGAGATCTTTCCAATGAAAATGAAGCCTAACAAAAGATGACATGGAATTGTCCTCAAGAAAAGCATGAGTCTTCACAAAGCTGATGATGCTTTATCTCTTCAAAGTACATCTCAGCTAATACTTGCTTATCAAATAAAGCTAAGTTCATATCTAATTAATTTGGTCCCTACCTAATCTCAGGAAAATATATGTTTATAGTCACAAGACAGTTATTCCTGCTACCATAGTCTAATGCCTTCATGATAACTTTTAAAAAGTATTAGAGTGGTCTGTAACCTTATTTTACAGTAGAGACATTGCTAATTAATATTGGGAATCTCCTTGTTGATTAAATTTTGTAGGCAATGAAGGATATTAAAAATATTGTTGGGTTTTTTTCTGTTCATTTGTTTAATTATAAAGTCTTGCAGTGTTTTAGGTGCAGAAATTGTCTTGTTTAATAATGTTTTTTGAAAATTTTCATACTCTGTTTGTCTTCTCATTATTAATTGCTTTCGTTTTGTATTGTTGTTATTGTTCCAGTGAATTGATACAGTCTTTTTTGGCTTTGAAGATGGAGGTTGGGGGGGGGGAGGTGGCTGGGTGAGGTTTTCTTTGGAAGCAACACATTTTTGCAATTAAGGTTTATATTGGGTCTTGTCATGTTCAGTTTATGGCTGCAATGTGAATAGCAAACAACTTCATCAAATTATTTGTGACTATCCATAAACAAGTCAAGGCTGAATGATATGACACTGTTCCAAAGTCAAAGACAGCCTTCATGGGTGTCTCCTCGTTTAGCACTAAAATGGACTTTGTATTTGAACACTCTACAGGTGCAGCCAAGAACTGTTTCTGTAACAGGATACAACCAAAGATGAGAGCTTGTTTTAATTTGGGCTAGAATTGGCTCTTGGAACGTAGCAAAAGCTAATTTAACTTCTTTGTTTCTTTAAGGACCATCGAAGAAATGCCGACACCATTTAAAATTCTCAGTTATCTGACCTTTCAAAAATACAGCAGTGAGGTTCTAATAGTCAATGAATTCCATGGCTTAAACTTCACATGTGGTAAGTGCTTAAAAAAAAAAAAAAGCCCTTAGGTCCACTGTAAATAATTTTAATGAGATGTTGATGCTTATTTTCCTTCTACATACAATAGAAGTATCTTGTGAGTTGTTAAAAAAAAGCTTATTCATTAGTAAAGACTTATTATTTTTATATTTATTATTTTATTCTATATTATTTATTATTCTATGATTCTAACATCATATTGCGAAGCTAGACAAAATGTTGACTCCTTTTTTCAACAATTTCTCATTCTTTCAGCTTTTTCTCTTTTTCTTCTTCACCTGTTCTTTTATCCCCCCTCTGGGGACATTCTGGAAGGTAAACTTTACAGCCTGTGATATGGTTATCGGAGCAGTATTACACAAATAGAAGATCAATTGAATTGCACAATGTGAGGTCAAACATGAGCGCAGGGAGCCCTGACAGGTAACACCTGACCAGATGTTTCCTCTCATACTAGTGAGGCTTCAATTCCAGGATGTCACCAGGGCACATACTGAGCAGCCTGGATCTGTCAGGCTGTGAGCCAGGGAACTGGCAGAACATGAGAATCGGTCAGGTTGGCAGGGTTAGTAGCCAACTTACATCAACAAGGGTAAAACTTATAGCTTCGGACCTACCCTAAGAGAATTTGGGCTTTGTAGCCAGGTGTCTGTGCTCCTCTCCAAGGCTATATATTCTTTATCCGTTAATCTCTCCTGTCCCTCTTTATTACAAGAGCATAGATGGAAAATGTTAGGAAATGAATCCATGACTTTGGTAGTAATTATAAACAGCTGATTTTTAATGCGCCCTTCAGACAGTCTCCATTTCTTGAATTTTGGAGGCACTCAAAAAATTGGAACACATTGGGCAACTTGCTCCTTGAGGCCCCTCCAGATACTGTGGCTGAAAAGCCATAAATCTTCTTTTGTGTGGCATGAACAAAACAGAAAGCTCCTAGTGACCCTTTACTCTTCTCTTCAAAAAATATGGCATAGATTAACTGCAGAAACATACGGCTTGTCTGTTCTTATTCCAAAAATGATGGGAAATACTGTTGTGGGTATAGTTCATCGTTAAAATAACTTCAGGGCTAGGTATATTAAATGTATAAACTAGATACTGAAGCCTGAGTTTTAATTTTAGTGATTCACCTACTAAAGGAATGAACGTTTTGTTTTGACAGGCGGAGCCAACAGTTCCACTGCAAGTAGTGCTGCGTGTGTTTTCTCTCAAGGCGTTCAGTTCATTGAAAAAAACTTTCCTGGTGCCTTATCCCGGTTCACAATCGATTTCTTAATACTCTACGCTTTTCTACCAGCACTTGCCATTATAGCAATTCTGAGCTTCAAAATAAGAGAGAGAATTATCGGCAGACAATAAGAAAGTAGCAGTGGTAACAATGTCTAATAATAGACTTTTAACTTGATTATGGTTGAAGGCTTAAACTGATGGATTTTAGATAGAATTTAAGTGATTATACATATAGAAACACATTCGTCTTCTCATGTTTGTTTCTAACTGGGTGTTTTCCATCCTGAAAAACAATGTTCTCCAAAGAGTGTGAATGTCTTCCTGCTATTGGCATTCCCACCCCACTCCCAAATCAGCCACAATCAACAGCATTACATGTTTTCGAAGACTTTTTGAATTTAATTTAGTCACCTGTTGCTGCCAATTTTTAACAATGTATCAGTGGTGCTCTAATCTTTTTCACACCTTTTTGTTTTTTAACTGTTACCAATAAGCAGAGAGCTATAATGGCTGGTAAATCTTGTATTTTAACTCCAAAAATGGTATCAAAATAAAGCAGAGGGACATAACAAACCAAATACGTGTAAATAAAGACAGAATCAAGAAATCACTCCACTTTAATCTTATGCATACTTTACAACCAATGAGTACAGGATCTTTAAGCAATATAAAAGCCATCTGACATGTTTTTGTCTTGCAAATGATTGTAAATCACAGAAGGCACATAGGTTATTTATATCTGTTCCTTCTTTTCATTATGAATTTCTAAATCTTGGTTTGGAAGCAGTTTGTGGATTACCAGAACAAATTTTTCTTTGTTAATAAAATGTCAACTTAAATAGGGATAAAACCTATCAAAGTTATTTGCCAGTTCTTGGAAGTGATGTAGTTTGCATCTTTGGAAATTATTCTCATGAGCTCACTGACATCCCAAAGAGTCTACTTTATCCATCTAATCAATATAAGTACCTCTCAAAATTGAAAGCCTAACAGACACAGAGTTCCTAAATTCTGTAACTTACTTTGCATGTTCAGTGAAGAAATTATTTATTACAGAGGGATAGCTAGAGATTTCTTCAAGGAGGCAAGTAAACTTATATCTGAAAATTCCATAGTTAATTTGATAGCTTTGAGATGATGTTCTTTGTAACAAATAATTTTAATTTTAATTAATGCAAGTTCTCCACTTAAGTGTGATGCTGAGTTTTTCTAATATCTTTATGTATAATATTCTAAGAAAAAATGTTATATCAGAAAAACATTCGATGAACAAATATGTTAAAAAAATAACATAACTTCAAAGAGCTGGAAAGATACCACATTAGTTGGTCTTTCCAATTCTTTGTGTATGTAGGGTTGTTTGTCAGGGAACATTCTTACGCTCCGGTCTACCAAGTGATTGTTCAGACATTGATTCTCTCACAACAAGTCTTAGCTTTCAAGAGACACCTCTGGGTTTAATCTAAATCTTGTCATACATATTCTCAAAACACTGAGGCCATCTCACAATAGTGAGGATGACCATGGACAAAAAGCCAAATCTAGTTTAGGCTGGCATTTCATCAGCTTAGGCTGCATCTGAATCAATGATGCTTCCACCACTAACCAAGTATCTGTCGGATTGACTAGACTGACTTCCTGACGTTTGACTACCTGACAGAAATGTCATCTTCTGAATTCTCTGCAAAGTTATTACAACATTATACATTGCAAGAAATAACTCCTGCGTTATACTGTATGATGTGAAACAGGGATAAAGAAAACTTGTGAATTTTAGACCTGCTTTTAATTCCACTTTATTCTGGCAGTTTTTGTGGAACTATCCCATTAAAATACATCAAACAATGATGCAAATATATTCTTAAGCTTTGCTTTTGAATTATATATGCAAGGAAATAGGAAAAGATGCCTAGCAAAATTTACTATGCAGTTTCATATTTTGGGTACGAGAATTTGTTTATAGTTAAATACACATTTAGGATGGAAGCATTCTAAAGTAAATGAAATAATGTGTTATAACTTATAAAATAGGTAAAACTGACTAATGCCAGTCCCATCTCTGTCTATCTTCACAGTCAGTCCCATCTCTGAATAATCTACAACTTCTTTCTCCCTACTTTTTAAAACTCTGTGTCAGTAGCAAGATATACTTAAATTTGGACTGAATGAATAAACAGGTATTTTTATTAAAAATAATAACAGGAATGCTTGATAAATATTAATTTTGTAGTTTGATATTGTATCTTTTCAACTGCATCAGATCAAACTGCTAGTATAACATTAAAATGATCAAATAATTTTGTAAATGTTAAACTGAAGACACCTATAGGGGTTCATCAATCAGAGTCAAAATCCATTTCTTTCCAGGTTTTAGACGCATTTCTTTTGTATTGTTCAAGTTCCTACAAAAGAAACATACATATATATTAATCTAATCTTGTTATTAAAAGTGACAAGATATATAAATTAGCCACCTAAATATTTAAAGCATGTACAAACATTTTTCACTATAGAAAAACCGTGCTATGGTTTTTAACAAAATTATACTAAAAGTGCTATAAATTTTGCCACATTTGCTCTCATATAGGGAGCTAGAGTTTATGTATTTAGGCCTAGATACTTACTTTTTAGGGCAGAAAAGATTTTGGGTGGTGTATGAACATACATTTCTGTATGTTCATACACCACCCAAAATACCTGTGCTTTAAAAACAGGAATCAGAATTACCCAACGGAAACTTCTGTTTCACACACATGAAGTCAGGTTTCACACACTTTCATGATGCAAAATGGATTGTCAATTCCTTAAGATCACAGAAAAGAAATTAGTAGAACAAAGCCTACTTTCTTTCTTTCTTTTTTTTTTTTTCAGCAGAGAACTGAAATGAACTTCCATAAGCTTATACATCGCCAGTGGTGATAACTTAGAAGAGCTAACCGAGGAGCTTAGAAACCCCTGCAGAACACAGGCTTATCCAGAAAGCAGTAAGCAAAAATACATGTTAGGGGAATGCAAGGAGTGTTTAGGAAACCGACATGCCATGGCTATTCATGGTACTGGATATTTGTTGAAATATTATTCATCATTGCTTGAGGTTGTTCAGGAAGTGTATTACGCATGGCAATGATGCCATGCTTGTACTTTTGTTTTGTTTTTCAATTAGTAGTTAAAAGTATTCTTACAGGTGCTACTGTTCACTGGATTGAAAAGCTAGCACCTGTGTGTAAAAATAAAATGCAAACCCAATGTAGTAATTAAAAATATGCACCTTCTAGATAGTAATTAAATTATTAAAAGCAAACAGAGGCTCAAATTGTGGAGGTATAAATAGAGTGAATTAGGTATGAAAGATGAGGTAATCTACATTATGCTATACTTGACATCAGCTAAGTACTACTATGGTAGACAAATGACCTTGTTTCAGTCAAAAGTGCTACTGGGAATTTTGAAGCCTGTAATAAAAGGTTCTAGTGACATTATCAAACAATAATTTAATCTTCTGAATTTTATGTAGTGGTGCATGTTGGGAATTATTTCTGAAGATCTTTTTTTAAGCAAAAATAAATTTAGAAAGCACTACAATTGCTTTTTGTACATTTAAGAATAAAAAGGCTTCCAACGTATTTGCAGGAAGATGATATTCTGATGAGGTACTGTTAGACCTGACCATGTACTACCTGCAATACAAAAAAAAAAATAAAAAAATCTTATCTTACTTAGATCAGGAAAAGAGGTGGACATAAACCAGTGATTAGTATAAATGTAGCAAAAACTCTCAAAAGTGGGCATGTGTTTTACATGATTGCTATTGTGATTTTAATAGAATGGACTTAACTCAGTAAGGGAGGTTTCACTCACAGAGGTACCAGAACAGACAAAAATAACAAAATTCACACCTGGTGAATTTAACAGAAGTATTAATTATCAATCCAGAGCACAGAGAGGAGGAAGAAAATAAAGGGCAGAGCAACAAAGAAATCATCATCTAAAACTTGTATGGAAATAATAAGTGAAATTTGCTTTGTCAGCAGTGCAAAATTTTTAGAAAGCACCACTGATTTCTGAGCAGTAAGAGGATTTTTAATTAGTGCATATTCTTCATGTTGTTTGAAGGAGTCTACTTTTACAGTTAAGTAAACCATGACTGACAGGGAACATACTGTGTTTAGTCTAAATCTAGTAAATTGCATTATTAAATACAGCTCTAGTACTACTGAACTGTTCTATCTCTAGGCCAGTCTTTACTAAGTATTTTCACTCCCTCATTATTAATATAAAGTAATTATGATCTTGGAACATACTGAACTGTTGGAAAAATGCCAATAGTTAGGAATAGAAAGAATACTGTGATATTTTCAGAAACATGTGAAACCTGATTTATGCTAAGTAAATAATTTCAATTCTAACAACTTTCTTAAAGGTTACAAGTAGGGATAAAATTAGACAATGAAGTTTTACGTATAAAGACAATGCTGACTGGGGGTCATGTCTACAGGTGTTGCCTAAATAATTAGCCTTACAGTTTTATCATCTGACTTAACTGTTTCAAAAAAGAGTTAAATAATTTAGCAGAATTTATTTTGCTGTAAATTTAGCTAGGTAGAAGGCAATTCAAAACAATACAGAAATACAAATTATGAAAACCACGGCATATATTAAAACAGTATAGCTATTCTACTACATGTAGAAGTACAAAGCAAAATGATAAATATTTATTTTGGAGGCATATCTGGGTTAGACTAATGTTTAAACAATGAGAAATGAAAGAAAAATACCAGGGATTGAATGGGAGGATATGTACAAAAATAATCTTTAACAAATTCAGTGATTCAGGAGGAGAAATGATGTCAGGAAAGTACACTTCCTTATTTTTCATGTAAAATAAAAAGTAAAATGTAGGGGAAAAATGTTTCAAATACAGCTTAAAGATCACTCCAGAGACTCTTTTGAAAAAGGGTACCTTCCTGCTCATACAGTCCTATACTACAACTAGAAGCAGAATTCTGGAATATACTGTGTAACTACACAATCAGCTGAGAGATCCTGTCTCCAAACTGCAAGAAGATCCCGTGAAAGAATATATCTCAAAGTAAGCCAAAATAATGCTTCCTTTGTTTTCTGGTACCAAGTGCAGGCGGCACAGATCAGATTTACAAAAAATTAACAATTGCAATTTACACATGCTTTCAATGTACTCTGAGTGCTTTAAACTTTATTAGTGCTCGCAGCTTGTCCTACATGTCTCAACACTCGCATAAAGTGGATTTTTAAATTTTTTTTTTAACCTTAATGCTTCTGTACTTCTGTGTTTCTATAAATTCTTCATCTGTCAAATGGGGAAGATCACACCTAATCTCATAAAGGGATTGGGAAGAAAGACTTAACTGATGTTTGCGAAGCACTCAGATAAGATAACATTACTGCACGTTCTCAGAGAAAAAAAATTAATACTTTTGTGTTCATTGAAGTGTCTGAATGGCAGGTTGAGAAATAAGGTACACAAAGAATAAGGATGATGAAAAGAAATACTGAACAATTGAATTGAGACATCAGCAAAATAGTATATGATCATGTAATTAAAGACAATACTATAATGCCTACAAACAAGGAGGAAAAATTAAGATTGTAGGAAAAGCCTTAATTGTTGCGTTTCCTCAGTTCTGAGGGACTGACATGACTTCTTCTTTTTCATGCAGTTTCTTCCTTAAAGTGCCCTCAATCTGGACCATAGTGAAAATAACCAAGTACTGAAATAACGATTAAAAATCTTAAGCACCAAACTTCAGTAGGAAATTTAATAACAGTGCTCTAATAACGCTCTTTCAGTTCGTTTAAAAAAAATATTTTGTAGCCATTTGGACATGCTTTCATGTGAAAATGAGAAATCTTATTCTTGGCAGCTGAGTAAACATCCTAAATATTTTTTTCCCCACAATATGAAGACTAGCACTTCTCTTCTGGAGAAAACAAAGGGTGGTGCTGCTCTTTTACCCATGTAAGGTGTCTGTCATTCTTCTCTGGCCAGTAACACCGGTCTGACCAAGCAGGTTCATCACACAACATGCAAACTTTTGGTTTGTTGAATGAGATTGAAGTTGTATTCTGAAGTTCTGTGATATGGTCATGTCAGAGAAGTATGTTGAAAAAAAATACAGCTCTCATTCTGTTGGCCAGCACATGCAGAGCTGACATCAAGATGACTTTTAGTTATGTACAATGTGGTTAATTAGTTCAGTCCTATTTTAGAGGAAACAGAACTATGCTTCCTTGCAAGATGTTATAGAACATCCCCTTCTTCTGATTAAGACTTGGTTTAAGACTTAACAGTTACAGCCCTGTTCATTGAGAACTGCTTTTGTAACTTCTTGTCTGCTGACACCCAACAGCACCAGGCCTCTACCCTTTTTGGTTTTTGAGCATACTTTCTAGCATTAAGCTTCAGCTAAAACTGGCAATCCCTAAAGTAATACCTTTGTGTAACAAGGACCGGTCAGCGTGACCTTTGGCATTGCGTGACACTGACTTCTGAAGTACCCAGTTGGGAGGCTCTCCAGTTCTGTGAACTCAGGGTTAGGTTTAGCATTGACTTCAGTGGATGAAACTGCAGTCAAATGTCCAGGTGAAAAAGGTCCAAGCACCTATGTTGAGTATTAGCAATAGAAGGCCTAACAGGATAAGAAAGTCCTGAAAGAAACAAAAAGCTTCAAAAAAACAGAGCGGGAGAGACACATCTCTGTGGCAGGGAGCATTTCTAAAGGACACAGAGCAGACACCCCCGTGTGCCATCTCACTGCCACAAACATTTAGATGGAACTAAGGAACAAGACTTCCATGCAGTCCTCAGTGCTCACAGATGCAGGTGGTAGATGTGCAGCTCTAATTGACAATATTATTTAGAAGATCTCACTCAAGTTATGTGGGTACCTAAAGTGAAATTAGGGTGACCTCAAAGCCAAAAAGCCAGCAGAGAATGGAGATAAATGGATGACAAGTTTGCCATCTTGTTTATGTTTTGTGTAGGCTGTATGAACATTTGTAACATACGTACACATTTAAATGTGTAATCAATATATAAATACATGTTTTTCTTGACTCTTGAAAGCCCTGAAAAGAGCACAAAATTCCAGTCATTCTCAGCGAGAACCTACTAGTCAAGAAATACATTAAAAATGTAAATTCCAAGAAGGTCCCAGGTGCTGTATTCTCTCTCTCAATAGCTTAACTCCAGAGAATGAAAAGCAGTAAACAATTGCAGCAGCACTATTTGATATAAATCCGCACGTTGTGTGTCTGGGGGGTGAGAACCAGGAAAAGAATTCTGAAAGGACATAGTTGAGAAAGACAGATGTGCTCTATCTTGAACAAAGGCTCAGTGAGGAGCATACTGCCTCAGAGAGTTTTCCGGAGCAAAAAAGTCTAGGAATAGAGTGGGCAAGTCTCATAGTTCACTCTGAAAATATTAAGGAAGCAAAATAATCTGGTCTAAAAGAAAACCCACTTGTGACAGGGTGTTGATGAGCTGGACTCTTTTCAATTCTATAGCCAAAAAAGCACATCAGATAAATATGAGCTGACCGCTAGTACAAGAGAAGGAGCCAGGTACTTTCTTGCTTCTGTACTTTTTTCAAAAAAACCTGTTTTCTAATTTTATACTTGAGAATTTAACCTTTTACTCTGCTAGAATGTACAAGCCGTAGCTGCAGACAAACCCTTAAACCAAGGTTGCAAAGTTGGAATTGATTTAATTAAACTTTGTATTGCCACAGTTAGCTACAAATACCTATAAATCTATGCCAATATTATTAAGCAGTCTGACCAAGACTCCGTCAGCCTGGTGTGCTAGTTCTTCTATCAGACTCACTTATAGGGCCTATATTTTGTTTCTGTTGCTATGTTTTTGTGTTTATTTTTCCTTTAAGGCTTATCTTTGAGACAAACAAGCGAACTGGTTATCACCTAGGGTCCAAAGTGGCACATTAATTAACTGCAAGTAACCGACAAAAAAGGGAATGTACTTAAATGATATTAAAATATACACTGTCATCATACGAAACTTTCATTATGTTGCATGATTTCATTAGCAACATATTGCATATTAAACATCTCAATATACTGTTCTTCCTATACAATAGATATCATGAGACCCTATAAAGAATGTCAGACTTATGATGCATTTAAAATAGGATTTTTGTGCCACTTTCCATCTAACTGGGAAATCCAAAGACAATTCAAGAATCACTGCAACTACTAAGTTCTTTTCTTTTAGATGTATATTGCTATCTCGATGGATTTCAAATTGAATGAAATTCTTGGGGTATAAAACATTTTAATAATGTGCAAATAATCTTGTAATAATTGAACTTCACGATAGAGAAGTTTAGGAAATAGCTGCAGATAACAAAAGTAATTTTCTCTTTAATGCTGAAATTACTTGTAGTAGTCCAACAAAAAGAAGCTACACTGGTTTGCAATGCCCTTGAACAGATTAAGATTCTAAAAGCCTGTCTCTTTTGTTTAAAAACAGAAAATTAATAATTTCCTGTATGATTTAATCAATGCATACCAGTATCTTCTTTTGCAAGACATAAGTATTATCTAAAAATAACAAACCTAGTACACCATATAGTTATTTTGAGATATATAGGTATACTGAGTATGAGATTACATTATAAATTCCAAAAGCAATGTGCTTTACAAATTTTAATGATTTCTAAGACTGTTCTTGATGTAACCGAAATTCAGAACTGATGCCTACATTAATAGGATATTACAGGTAACGTGCAAGTTCAAAGACTGCACTGAATTCTTGAAATTGCTTTATTCTTTTACATTATTAACGTATTTCTTTGGATCAGGTAACTACAGGTTTACTGCCTTATGCAATCTAACTAAACTCTACAAAAACGTGATAGCAGTAATAATCTAATCCTTTGGCTTTCTTTTACAAGCATGCAGAAAGATGAAATTTGCCATAGTTTTTTAGGGTTAGTTGAGATTAACTGCAGTACGATTCAATAAAACTGCCTTTCATCTTAAGAGTGGGGGGTTTGTAAAAGCACGGGACTGGTACAATCCATCATCTTAAAGCAGTGTTAGAAAAACCCCCTTTAAGCACAGTAACTTGGTCGACAAGGAAGTTAAACAGTGTACAAACAGCACACATCTAAGCTGTGAGAATAGACTGCAATGTTTCTCAGTCATTCAAGCAAAGAATTTTCCGTGTGTGAAACAAATGAATCTATATGAAATAGAGAGTTTCCAGAATAAGCACATGATGCTTCTGCCAAACAAAGAAAAATACACAAATCGTGGACTGATTTTAACAAACTTATGCCTATGATATTGATGGAGACTCTATACAGTATTTCTACTCATGTGATGTTACACACTGGTATCTATAAGGCAATGTTCTAACCCTCATCTAGTTTACCACAGAATTCTTCCCTAAAATTAATTCACAACAAAATCACTTCAAATTAATAGGAAAAAATAAAAGACCCTTTCCCCACCAAAGGTTTTTCCTGGAATTCAGGGGTTAACCTAAGTATCACTACATGGAATGATTCTGTTCACTCTGTTTAAGATAAAATGTACATAGCCTGCAAACTCGAGGCAGAAATGTTACCATTTTGGTAACTTTCCAGTTCAAATAAAAAGTTTTGAAGGAAGAAGACAGAAATAAAAAAGTAAACAGCCCCCACCCCAAACCTTGACACTGCTTCCTAGACTTTCTGCTCATCAACACCCAAATGAGAATACAGGGTGCAGAAATGAAGAAATTACTGCCAAGAAAGCTCCACAGCTTTACTTAAGTATTATTTTAGTGAAATCATCCTGGAAGAGAGCTAGAAGGAAAATTATTCATTTCTAAAGAAACTACAGAGCCAAAACTTTGAGATCGAACAATGCTCTATCAGCTTAATGTCTACCACTAGAAAAAAACCCACCCCAATCAATTACTAAGCTGAAAACCAAAGTTGAAGTTATTTAAAGGTAAAAAGAGGACTATCAGTATATTCTACAATTAATTCAGCAACCCTGGTGGTTCTGAACTATCTGACTGCGAACAGCAATTGCAGAACAACAACACACCTGGTTTTTCTGAGCTCTCATGACATCGACTTCATACTCAGCGTACTGTAAATCCTGTGCAGGGTCCTTAGTATCTTGTAAATCACAGAAACTCTAAAAGAAGAAATGACAAAACCCCAAATGATGAAATTGATCTTCTGTTCTTTTAACAAGAAAATACCATGCTGTAGACCTAATGGAAGTATTTGCTTTTAATACAAATATATTAAAATTTGCTTTTAATACAAATATATGCATTTATATGCATAAATGCATTAATATGCATTTATGGAAGAAGTTTGTGCTATAGGACACAGATAAAAAAAAAAACCTTAGATTGGTAAAATGATGGGAAAGTAAAAGTGTAGTTAGATCTTAAAGGGAAGAAAATATTCTTATTAGGTAGTTTATTATTCTCTCCTCAAAATTACAATATCATTTCTGGCCCATGACATTTGGGCATAGTTAAGGTTACTCTTGCTTGAGCATTTCATACTCGAGACTAGAAATGAGTTCAAATTACCAGAAGCATTACTTCAATAGCTAGGAAATTGATTACTATCTTTTTGCCAAATACCTGAAATTTCATTTACTAACCTTGAGGGAATTATAACTAAAACAGAAGACTGGGAAGCTACTTGGCATATCTTCTTTAATTAGACTGATACCTTAGAACAGTAATAGAGCTTGCAAGATAAGAAACGTCTTCCATTTCTCCAGCTGTTTCAGAGGGAGTTCAGGAATCATTGGGTGGGGAGTGGAAGAGGGAATGTTTTTTTATTGTGTGTTAAAAGGCTATGAGGAAAAATAGCGTTAAAAATAATAGTCCTGTATAGTTTCTGAAAAATTACCACTAGCATCTTAGTGGTAATTTATTCTGGTCACAAACCACCTGAAATAGTTTGTAGGCTTTGATATGTATCAGTCAAGTGAGCGGGAAAGAGTGAATTCAGACTCCTCCCCACCAAGAATGGAGATCTACAGACTGAAAACTACACAAATCCGGGTTTGTGTACCATAATTTAAGGCACAGTTTCACAGCCTTGCCTGCCTTCCTTGCCTGCCCAGGTTATCCGTAGAGCAAGAAACGGACAGGGATAAAGAACCATGATACAGTCCGGTACTGAGAAAGCAGCAGCCTGGATTTGCTCACCTCAAATAGAAAAGAATTTTGATTTCCTAAGAACAGCAATTACTTTTATTAAAAAGAAGTATTCAGGGGGTTGACTCTCGGGACCAGAAACTTCTAAAATACGTACAACATTTATCACTACGTATGTACCAAGGGATTCTACTTACCTTGCAAATCCAAATACTTTCCTTAGCAAAATGACAGATTTTGGCAAGGAACTCTTAACACACTTGCCTCATTCAAAGCCTCATGCCCTAAGAGAACAAGGATCACCAGCTTGCTGCAGCCACAGAGAGCTCCTCTTGGAACATCCCTGTCATTTGGTTTAGGCATTAGGGGATACGTCACCTTATAAAATTCCAAAAAGGTTGAGTATAACTTGTCTCTCAATATAACGAAAGGCAACGGTGTAACTTTGGAAAAACCAGAGGGTTACATCAGTAGTTTCATTACTACTAAATGTAGGAAGGTGACTGAACACGCAGAAGCAAATACCAAAGCACCACTACAAACAAATCTGTACCTTTTGAAAATGTATGAATTAAAGAGGCTGGAAGAAACAGGACTGCTGAGTGAGACTGAAATTCCAGTCACTGGACTTGAAAGACAAAAATTAGTAATGATATTACTACTATTCTATGAGAAAAGCAGCCGAGCAGCAGACATGTAAATACCTACCTCAGGAGGAAACGTTTTCTCAAATACTTTTTTCCACAGTTCCAGCGGTGTGTTTGCACGCATCTTTCCAATATCGCTATCAGAGGCAGGTGGGGGCCCTAAGGATTACAGCACAAAGTAATATAAGCATGTTATCACAACACCATAAATTATCAAATCATTTTGGATAATGATCCATCTAATTTAATATTTTATCTTCTACAGTGACAAGCTGCAACAAGTCTGAAAAGGCAATGATCTCCTACCATGAAATGAGCTAAGTGGTATTGTATATTACATTTTCTTAGATCTAAGCTTGTTGGTACTCTACTATTTGAAGAAGTCCCGATACTCGATTAAACTATCCAACAAAACTGCACAAGTAATTCTCAATAATAAAAGACTGAATTGTAATTTTAAACTTTCTAAACCATTTCATTCAATAACCTGTTAAAACTGATGCTGATGTGCTGGAAGTTAACTTCATTTTTTATTTGCTTAATTTTTTTTTTCTTTTTAAAAAACACATAAGCAACAAATGCAAAGAAGAGGAAATGTCCTAACCTATTTGGCTCAGCGAATCCAGGCCTGCTGGTATAAATAGAGGTTTGCTGTGATCCACTGATACAGACTTGCTAAACAAACAAAAAAAAAAAAAAGAAAATATATCATGAGCATTTAGCAATCAACAAAAAATAGACATTATTCTAGTCAAGACTGGACTCTTCCTGGGCTTTGCATACAAATACAAGTAAATAAAAATCTACTCGATTCTAGTGGTGACCATGTTTCTAATCCATCAGTTTTGGGATCAAAAACAAGGAGTTCACTGTCCTGTGTAAAGACAGGCAGCTGAGACACAGGAGAAAAACTCCACGAACACGAATCTTTCAGAGATCATATTTAAGAAAAAAAAAGATGTTTTGGTGATTATAATATTTTTATTAAGTACTTTTAGACTCTAAATTTAGACATCTAATAGTTGGACAATAATTATGTTACCTTTTATCATAGCCAAATGCCAGGTGATTAATAAGAGCACGGGCTTTCAGCAGGAGAGCCTCAGATTTACTAGTAAACTAAATGAATCAGAAAACAAAATATACATTATGATCTTCCATCATAGAAATATTACATTATGACATCTACATAGAGGATTTCAGATGGAGCCTGGCTAATTCCTGACCCCAGTAAATTTGCTATACATTCACTGAATTTACTAGAATAAAAATCTCACCCTCCCTTTCCAAAACATGAATATATTTGTCACTGAATATATAGATCAAGAAAGATTAAATGAAAAACAGCATAAATAAAGGTTAAAGAATAAATTTTAAAATATCACAACTTTTGAAGTATGTCCATTAAGAGACACATTTTTTTTGCCCAGGACTCACAAGTTATTAAGATTTTAAAAAAATATCCAGAATACCATAAACATTTAGAAATGTAATGAATAACTAAAATGGTTCACACATCACAAAAACAGCTTGATAGTGGCAGAACTAGTACAGATTTATCAGGAAGCAGCTTCCAGAATACCTTCTCAAACAGCATCCTCATTCCTGTCTAAGGGCTTTTGTATCCTAACGATTCGTGGCTTTGAGAAAGAAGTCAGATCCCTACGTTGGGAAATGAAGTTTCTCCCACTCATTACAATGGGAACGACGATTTAGCAGCGAAAGAGCTCTAGGTTCCTAGTTCTTTATTTTTAATAATAATAATGCTTAAATACTTTAAAAAAATTAAATTGAGACAGTTGTATTCTTGGTTAACAAAAGATTAATTCATGTGTCAAAGTACAAAAGCTGTATGATTTTACATGGATGCAAAAGGACATGCTGTGATTATAACAATTTAAAGCAAACATAAGTTGTTTGGTAATCAAAATAAGCCACTATTAAATATAATTTATTACTTAAACAATGGTTGATACAATTAGAACCATCTTCTGATGTAGAGAGAGCCCAGGAGGCAGCTTTTTTGGATTGTGAACCTTAGCCTGCACGTTTCTGCCTTTACTTGAGATGACCTGCTGCACTCAAAACTACATTAATACATCGTTGTCCTCACACTTGGCAGTTCCTACACATTACTGAAAAAAAAATCCTTGCCTTTATTCTTCAACGTTGTAAGTGCGGTAATCTGGTATGCTTAATCCGCTGTAAAGATGAGCCCTTAGATCTCAGTTTTTAAATCTACCAAAGCCAGGTGCCTAGACCTAAGTTCATACCTCTACCAAAAAGGCCAGTTCTCTAATTCTGTCTAGGGCCATCACTTTTTCTTGTCCTCCTTTCTTGCACCAAAAAAAATATCTTGCCAGACGTGCAGTAAACTCAAAACAGGAACTAAGCTGGCTGACAGAGAACTGGTTTTATTTAGTTTCTGCTAATACTGGGAATTATGTAGTTTGTTTGTTCACAAGGTATATCCATCTGTCCCCTGCAAATACCTGTAACCCATTTGACAGATTAGCTCATGAAGAAAGCTACTGTAAAACCAATTAAATCCCATTTTCTCTAGGAGATTTACATTTCAATTTTTAAAAATATTGTTTTGTAACACAAATCTTGCTCATCTTCTCTATCGTTAGTTAGAAAGTGAATATACATACCACTAATGATGCTCCATAATAATGTGAAACAAATCGAAGTGTCTTGCTTATTATTTTCCTCATTTCAGAGTCAAACTCCTGAAAAAGTTGATATTGGAACATATGCATAAGAAACAAAAAACAAAATATTACAGCTAGAACTTTTCATTTTTTGTATAAACTGCAATGCACTTAGGCGACAGTATATGAGGCTTTCAGCTGTCAGCATAATTATATCTTAAGACAGAATCAGTAACAGCCTACTCTGAAAAGAAATGTCACAATTTCCCTTTGTTTCTTTTCTACAGAGGGAGCCTAATTCAGGCAACGTGTTAGTCCAGAAGAAGTTTCTTAATTGGGAATATGTATTCAATTTTCAATTAACTGGTTTCATTTTGTTTTAAATATTTTGAAGCAGAAATATTGCCTATTAGAAGAATAAGTATTTTTTCATTTTCTGAAAATATTTGACTTTCAGTAAACCTTTGGGTATATGCTCTTTAAATCCTAATTCCTGCAAGATGTGAAAGGTGCATAAAAATACCTTTTCATCAATGTTTCTTTAATATAAGCTCATACAAATGGCCTTCCCTGGATAAAGTGGGTGAAAACCTGGTCCCAGTGAAGCCTGCAGGAGTCTATCCATAGACTGCAATGGAACTAGGCTGTTATTCTGTGCTTACTACATCAGAGTCGCTAATTTTTAAAGAAATCATGGCTCAGCATAAAGCCTCAGTATGAAAGAAGGCACAGTACCTTATTAATAAAGAATTAATTAACTCAAAGAGTCAGCCAAGTATCAGTGCACTATGTAGTCATCCAGAGAAGCACAGGCTGCCAGCATGGCAGCTAAAAGTCAAACATACTGTTATAGTTTTTCATGATCAAGTGCTGCTTGAAAATCGAGTATGCATTTGTTTGGATTTTTCACGTCCTGGGAGAGAATCCAGCAGCAATACTGTGACATGACTTTCCTCCCCCCCCTTTAAGATGCAATTACTCACTTGTCTCTCAAAACTTAAGTAGTACTTAAAAAAATAAGTTCCAGACTGAAATGATAGTTCACTGTTTGTGCTGCCATAACTACCAAAAAATCTGACCAGCTGACCTGAGCGATGCCCCTCTTCCACTGCCATATGCTTACAGCTGCTGTCAAGGGACAGATGGAGCTGGAATTCTCTCGTTATAAAAGGAAGTCATCAACATGATGTTTTCTTGCTCTCTGGTTTGCAGCAACTTGTATCTCAACATTTTCTAAGTATGTCTCACAGACCATCAGTTTGGAAGTATTTTGTGAAGGAATGACTGTAAGCCTGTCACAGTGCTGTTGGATGGAAAGTTTTTGCAGTAGAAGGCTGACTGGCCATACTTCCGTTCTAATATTTACTATTATATTGCCAAGATTTTAGTATATAGAAACTTTACGGGGAATCTTTTAATTATTTAAAAAAAAAAAAAGTATTACTTACATGAAAAATATCATATTTGCTTCCAATTATCACCAAGGGTATTGGAAAAGGGTCAACTAAATCATAATCCTATTAAACAGATATAGGACAGTTAAGCTGTGTAAACAAACTGTGGAAGATCGCAACTCTTAAAACAACTAAAAGGAATTAAAATTAATTAATAGAAGACAAGGTCTATTTTTTCATACCCTTATGTTAGATGAATAGACTTTAATGCAATATCCGTACCATATTCTACGATTTTCTCATTTTCTTCAGAAATGGTCAGGAAATAATCCCTCTGAGCAGTCAGAACACTTACTGGCATAAAAGGGCTCTTACACGATATACTCCAGCTCCAACATTAGATGGGAAGGGAGGAGAGGAAAACCCCATATATTCACAGAACAACTGCCAGGTTGGATTAGAGATGGATCTAATGGATGGATCTAATCTACTGGATTAGGCAGTAGAACTGGCTGTTTGACACATTTCCCCTCCTTGCATCATATCCAAAGTATTGCGGAAAAAAAGCTCAAGAAAATTAGGCTGGATGATTTGCTTGTGTCACCCATTTGTCCTTCTCACATCACATTTTCCAAACTCTTCGAAAATATTTAATGTGATCTTCAAATGTTTGGTATCAGCAACAAGGGGAAATGACACCTATTGACCATGAAAATGCAAATCAGTACCAATGGATTAAAACAGCTACGGGGATGTAGATTTAACAGTTAAATAGTTAACTTGAGAATTATTGTTATCTACTTCTTAAAACTTTTATCAGAAGTTATCTGGAAGCCTTTCCTGTGGTCCATATGAAATGAGACAATCCAGGCCAATGGAATTTATCTAATCCTTAAAAAAACCCACTATGAACCTCATCAATTCCCGTTTATCATAAAAACACGCTTTGCTATAAAAAGGCAAATAGAAATCTGCGTAAACTGTGATTTCCTTTGACTATAAAAGATAGCATTTCCTCCCACAAGACTGACATAATTTTTTCTTGAACAATGGTGAAAGTTTAAAGACAACTGAGGAGTAACATGACATTTTGCTTCAAATGAAGGCTATATAGAAATTGTAGTTTAGAAGGTATAATTGTGTTCCCTACAGGGCAAGTATAATAAGTCTTCTTAACAATTAATGGCATTATTCTTTTTACCTATCAAAAAAAAGGTTGTAGTTTTCTGATACGTAATCCCCTACATGTAAACTTGACGCTACGGTCATGACTTGTTGCCAAGTGTGTTTGTAGGCATTTTCTTTTTGTGGAAAAAAAAAAAAAATTGAAAACCAAAATCATAACCCAGTAAATCTCAAACCCTATACTCTGAATCTACTGGGTGGTGCATACGTTGCTTTCCCAAAAATTTTAAAAGTTACTTTTCAATTTTTGAGCTATGTAAGCATTTGCTGCATTACAGTGTTTTATAGAAGTTTCAGTAACTAGATTTATGTGCCAAGTCTTTGAATTGTTGAATACTTATTTATGTATTATATACACACAACATTTGCAGAGGTTTAATGCACAATGACTTTTCATTTCTATTGCGCATAATCTAGTTTAGCTTTTCGAGAGATTTAGTTAGCAATTATGTTTAAAGGACTGATGTTAACATTTCTGAAACTTTATAATTTAATTAGTTGTCAGATTATCAAAAGGCATTGAGTTTGTGATAGACATTTAAATAAATGCAAAGTATATAGTCATGTTGATGGCTGTTATAACTATATTCTTTGCTTAAATTTGTACCTTCAGCTAGTCTCTTGCTAGATGACTTTTGTACATTCTAGTTTTCATCTTCATTTTAAAAAGATGAGGGGGGGGAAAGCAAACTGCTTCTCTAAAACTATTTCTTTTGATTGTTGTAACATGCCATAACAATCACATTAGATATCTAACAAAAAGATATAAGAAACCTTCTTTCCTTGTTTCTGCTCTTATTGAATTTTTATTAAATTGCTATAATTTTCCAGTGAACAGGTTCATCTACATCAAATGGATTTTCAGTCATGCATAAAAATCTAAAAGAGTTGTTTAAGATTTTCAAAAGCATTATCTTTAACTGTATAAAGGCCTGTGACATCTGGAGAAAATATTAGAAGTAACTTACTGGATGATCCCTCTGCAGATTGCTCCGCATCCTCTGTTTAATTTCAGCAACTACTTCAGGATTTGTCTTTTCTAGTTTGGTTAAAATTTTGTTCACGTGGTTTCTGGTAACCTGCAGAAGTTTCTCCATAATAGTCCAGAGTTCATTAGGTTTGGACAAATCCAATACAAGAACTACAGCAAATGACCTATTAAAAAGGCATTCTTTGGTCAAATATTTAGCACTTGATACAGTTAACATTTTCATAGACAACCACACCTCTTGTAGTACAAATGGTGAAAGCAACAAACGTGAAAAATACAAATGCTAAGATAGAATTAAATGTGCCAACAAAGGGAGATGGCACATCGTTTAAGGATCCTCTGAGCTCTGAAGAAATCTTTCCATTGTTTGTTCTTCAGAACTACTACTTTGGCAGCTTTCCATCAGAGGTTTTGGGGGATTGTATATATCAAACTTTGTTTCAAAGCAGTAAAATACGCAAATATCTCAAGCCCATTTAGCTCCTTTTTCCTGTATGACTGGGTACTTCTGCTATCACATATCCCTGCCATCTCCTGCCTCTACAATCCTATGTGAAGAAATGTTAGCCAATGATTAGAATCTTTCCTAACCATTAATGTATTAGAAAGTTCTATACTCTCTTTATTCTTTTTAATATGAAATGGAAAAAACTCGTTAAGAGCAATATTCTGTGCCATGGACTGTACTAATTAGCTGGAACCTCAAATGAGCGTGAGAAGGTCTTCTGAAAGATGAACGGAAGTCAGAGTACTCTAAGACATACTTAGCAATTACCAGGCAGATTATGATAAGAAATGTTTACATATAAACTCAACTCCTCCCAAACTTCCAACTGCCTTAAAGCGCAGCTGTAAAGAGCAATGCAAATGCAGCTGTTTGAATGGATGCAATCATTCTTTCACATTCCTTCTTGACTTGAAAAAGGGGACTCCAGACCAGAGTGGTATTAGAAAGACTAGAGAGCAAAGTTAATGTCCAATTTCACTTTAAAAAAAAATGCTGTGGGGAAAAAAAACAGACCTGGTAAAAAGTCTCTTGGTGAAACTAGATATAGTTCATGGCACTTTTAAATAGGCAAATTGCTTGACTACAGACAGGTGAGAAAAACAGTGAAAACCACTTATATTTAGCTTGAAATGGTAGAACTTTTGAGCAGTGTGTTAAAATACTGCCTTATGAACACAAGTGGTCTTAGAGAACAATGTTGCTAATCCATCAAAGATTCTTAAAATCATCCACATCAGAAGATTCCTTATCAGTAAAAAGGGAAGAAAAGACCAATGGAGATGGCGCTCAATCAGTTCATTTAGGCAATAGTTGAAAAATGATAGTTGATTTTCCCCCAAATTCTTCTAAAAACAAAAAACTTCATGTGCCAGAAGTGGTTTTTTTTTCCTTCTTAGTGTCTCACTAAATAATGGCCTTATTTCAATAGCCAAAACATTAGCAAATGTACATGATAAAAATTGTATCTCTTGGGGTTTTATTGTTTGGTTGTTTGGTTTTTTTTCCACAGAAGTGAAACTCACTACCACAGAATTAAAGTAATGCATCATAATACAAAAGGTATCTTTTGATCCTTTTTTTTTTCCCTTCCACTTTCAACTCCATCTTCCCTAACCAGAAAAAAAACATGAAACGCACCCCCCCGGACACCTTCTCATTTCTTCATGCATTTTTTCTTCCTATGCTATTTCATCACTTTTATGAATTTTTCTCACTACATTCTCTTAATTCTCTCCCTAAACTCCTATTTCTTTTGTCTTCAGATCATTTCAGTAGTTTCAGTCCCTCTCAGAAACATCATCTCTTTTGTGTGGTCGTCTTCTCATCAGACAATCGCTTCACTTCCCAAAATCCTGAGATTTTTTTTTTTCACATTTTTTGCCTTGTTTTTCACCCTAAAATACTGCCCCTTACAGAGGTAACATCAGTGTTTGCTTAGCTAAGTAGGAAGCCAGATTTTATTTTTCATGTGCCCCCCCAGTTGCCTTTTCTGCTCTTTCACTGCTCTTTTCCGTTATTTCTTGTTCTCGCTACTTAAGGCCAACCCATTTCCTCCATGTTACTGTTTCTCTTGTTGGAGATTGCTAAATACTTGGCTTATTAGGACAGAACCATGAAAAGGAAGGTCAAAGCAGAGTGTCAGCAGTATTACTATGATTTTCAGAAAAAATTCATAAATGTTGTATCATACATATTGAAAGAATTTCCCACAATAAAAGGTCCAGAAATTTACTTGTGTGAAGGAATGCTGAAATTAACTTTGGAATTGTAATATTAATCACGTACCTAATGTTGTTGCTAGTGATTGGTATTCGAATCAGTTCCAGTAACGAGGTTCCACCACCTAGTTCCCAAAAATGAGCTATATCTTTAGGCTGTAAAAGAGTTTCTTTGTGTTAGAAATGTGTGCCTCCGCGCAGCACCAAGAAAGATCTTCATCTGGCTTTTCACGAAAGTAACAGAGTGAAAAGAATAAGAGTATATATTATTTCATTAGTATTTTCTAAAAACCAAAACCAAACAAAAATGCCCCCCACGTTCAAGAAATCCCATACAATGCTTAGGAAAGACTCCTAGCATGCTGTCTGATAAATGACTACGGTAAAGTAAAAAAGTCAGGAAGCAGCATGATTAATGATACACATTAAAAAAAAAAACCAGGTTCTCTTCCCTTTCTTTTTGTTTATTGCAGCTCACGACTAATACTTTTTGAGAAGTTTGGAAAAGTAATGAATCTCTATTTTCGCATTTAGTTTCTGGGAAAAGGTTTAGGTGATTTTTATCTTTCAGACAGAGTCAGATTTTCCACTCTCTGCTTCAGTAACAGAAACAGCAATTACCAGCAGCTATAGTTATTGCCACTGGGCAGTGTTGTGCTGTGATGGGAACGGAGTCAATATTTCTGTTAACATAATCTGCAGTGCAAAATTTAGCGATATGGACACGTAACCCAAAAATTTCATTATGACAACATCCTCTAAGATGACTACTTCTCTCATAAAACACTGGCTGCCCAGGGAGGTCGTGGAGCTGCCTTCTTTGGAGATTTTCAAGACCCGCCTGGATGCAGTCCTGAGTAACATGCTCTAGCTCTAGGCAATCCTGCTTCAGCAGGACAGTTGGACTAGATGATCTCTATGGTCCCTTCCAACTCTAAAAATTCAGTGAAATTCAGTGAAAACTGGTTGTAAAGAATCTCCATTAGTTTGTCCTCAGTTTGCATTTTAAAGACAAAGTTAAAGGCATGCATCCTATGTTCCTCAAACATGACTAACAAGGTAATTTTCAGAAATGACTCTGATTGCTTTGTGTTACACTTTGGTCTCTTATCTATGGCGTTTCAGTGAGAGGAAAAAACATATTACGGATTAAAATACAAAATTACGCTCACTAATTTTAAGAAAGTGATGCTCAAAACCCCCTTTATGTTTCACAAACAATAAGCTAAAAAACTCTAAGGTTCTTATACATAAAAATAAAACACCTATTATTTTTATATGTGTGTGTGTATATATATAAATAAAGATATTGTAAACTATGCTTTCTGGATACTCACTGTATTGTGTCTCCTTGCCCTTCTTCCAAACGTATATTCCAAGGCTAACGTTGGCTTTGGAATCTCTTCCCTATGTAAGGAAAAATAACTTCATTTGTCAAGATCTTCTAAATAAAGAAAGTCAATGCTACCGTTACTAAATTATATTTATCAGTCAGTTCAGAATTTGGCTTAGAAATGGTGGCACAGAGAGGCCACTGCAAGACAACAGGTCTCAGCTGTAAAGACAGGAGAAGGAGCAGCACCAATCTGAAGAGGTGGCCATTGAAGTTCTCTAGTTCTGGAGAATAAGGACTGAAGGGGTCAGATGACAGGTAGTAATGAAGGGAAATAAGTTTATCCATAAGTGATCAGCTGGTCATAGAAGACAACATCTGTATACATATATTATGAATTATCACACAATATAATTATTTATGTAAAATTCTAATCCAGACTTAAAAACTACTTTTAAAAATGTAACACATACCTCTCAAGACACCTCAGTATAATAGTGGTCTTTCCCTGGAAATTAAAAACAAAGACTAACCTTACTGTAATGTCACTAACGCATAGAACTTGTATCACTAAACAAAACTCACTCATTTAACATTCAAATAATAAAGTACTGGAAAAATGTAAGCTCATAGTAATTGTTTGTAGCCTTGTAGTGGAAACTTAACTGCCAACTTGCTCTCAGAATCAAGTCACACTACCATTATTTTAATTATAAACTAATACAGATGACAAATACAGTAGTAGGAATAGTGTGCTTAAAATTAGACATGAGTGATTAGCCTGGCCAACTCTGTTAAACTGCTTTTTAATTATTAATAATACTTTTATTTAATGTTGGGTTTCCACTGGAATTAAATTATTACTGATGAGATGGAAATAAAAGGAATGCTTAAAATACAAATACAGAAAAATATGTCTTTACACTGTTTGAATTCAGACACTGAGTAGCGCGCCACTGCAAGGGCTAGCACTTCTGCAGTTCGCTCCTGTATCCTTTCCTCTCTCAAAAATCAGTGAATTTCAGGTAAATCTGAAATCAGGAAAATGTCAATGTATTTTCTCTGAAAAAAATATTTTAAAAATTGCCAATCAGAGGTTGTACGTATACCAATCTTTCTAAAATAAAAATCGTATTCTTAAAAATTTGACTCACTTGGTCAATAAGGCAAATATTTCCTTATGTTATTTGAAATAAGTGCTAACAGAATAAAAACATGGAAGTACTAATGACCCACCTTATGGGACAATGAGGTAAAACAACCTCAGACACGTAGAATCATGAGCTTGCAATCACTGATAACCCATGTTCAAATCATAGCAGGATGCCAAGGCCTCTATTTACAACAAAACTGGTATCAATCAATGCACTTCAATTGGATTGTTACCAGTTAAACCTTCATAAGGGGAAATTTGAGATGCCAAAGAATTAAAGAGAGTAGCATTATTTCTGACAGTTACTTTTACAAAAATTAATGAATCCAAACCTCAAAGAATTAGCACATCATTGATAACAATGGTTGAAGTTTTGGCTCTCCAAGCCATAAATTTGAACTTCTGAATTGTAATAATGTCTAATTGATCCACACTCTGCGGAATGCTGACTCTCTGCAGAATCTGAACATAACATATTTTGTCTTTAGAAGAATTAAATGAGCCACACACTTATCAGATATTTACCCTGATACAAACTATGTTCAAAGAAAGCACAGAATCATACAGTATTTAGCGTTACCCCATTTTTGTTTCCCATAAATAATAGTGATTTTTCCCAAACTTCCACATGCTTGCCATCGTCGTCAGGGTTTTCTCTTTTCTCCACTTCAGCTATAGCAAGATCCCACAAAGTATCACTAGTTGGAAAAAAACAAAGCAAGAGTGTGAATTAGAAAAAAACAATGGACCCTAGACTGTAATTCCTGAAAATATGTAAATGGATAAATGAAGGCTATTACGGTTTATTGTATTATTGCTATTATTATTTCACATCACATCCCCTCTGCTTGTCGAGGTAACTTTTTTTAACAAAACCAGGTTAAGTGAAATTCCTCAGGTAACCCCTACAGGGTGCACAGCTGTGTAGCAGCAGGCTTTGAGTGCACTTGGGACGCATTTAAAAGGTTTTCTAACGACGAAGGCTTTCCCCAGCACCCTGCCGCCCAGCCTGGCACTCGCCGGGGCCGAGAGCTCCCGGAGCCCGGCGCCGGAGCGGGGCGGTCCGGGCTCAGTGGGCCCGGGCAGGCTCAGGACCTGCCCCCGGCGTTCCAGGGGAGTTACTGCTCGGGGAAACGGGGGGGCCCCCCCTTCTCCCGCTCCCCCAGGGTCACCTGCGTCCTCCCCCTTTTCTACGGGGTCCCTAAGAGGAGCCACCGGCTTCTCGCACCAAGGGCCAGGGGTGCCCCCATCGCTTTCGGGACGAAATGGCCCCTTTTACATCTTCCTCCCTCCCTCCGGCTGTTCTTCCCGGCCGCCGGCGCCTTCCCCACACGGCAGCAGAGGCGAGAGGGGAGGCTGCCGAGTCCCCCTCACCGAGGTCGGGCAGGGCTCCCCGTTACCTGGCCTTGGGCATCGCCGCTCCTCGGGGCCCGGGCCTAGGCGCCTCGTCGCCATGGGAACCGCGCAGGGCATGCTGGGAGCCGTAGTTTCGGGTGGGACGAGCACGGAAATGGAGGGATGCCGCGCTTCCCAGCGGGCCCGTTCCGCGGCCTCGCCCCGCCTTCCCGCCCGGCACTGACGGCGGGGTGGCGGTGTTGTTCTCGCCTCAGCCCTCCCCGCTGCCCTGTGCGGCGGCGACAGGCGGGAGTTTCTCTGGCGGTTGTCCGCGCTGCGGCGGGCCCAGCCGCCTCGGGGGCCGCGGCCGCCGCGCCCCTGAGGTGAGTTGTTTGTGGGAGCAGCAGCTGCCTCTGCTTTTCGGGTGCTGAAAATGGCGCCTCGCCTTGCTACCAGAGAGAGCGGAGCTAGTGTGAGGGGTGGCAGAGTCACCGAGTCCTTGGAGGACCTCGGCCATAGCCCCTGTTAAGCTAAAGTACTTCAGCTGTGGAGAAAGCCAGGGATGAATAAACAAGTCATTAATGGCGAGAGCCTATAGCCTTGGCTCCTGATAACACTGCTCTCCTGGGGACCACAAGTTTAACAGTGGAGAGAGAGAAGCGAGACCTTAGTTCCCACCTCTAGTAAGTGAACTGCTGTATATGAAAATAAATGCTTTACTGGAGCATACATATCAACTATTATAAACGTAACTAAAAGTGTGCAGTATTATGAATGTAACAGGAGACAGGGGTTAGATTATTTCAAGTAAGATCTATCAGTCAAAGATCAAATCGTGTTAGGGTTATATTAGACAGTAGGATTTAAAAGGGTGCAGTGAAACAGACATAGCATGTAGGTGAACCCCACATGGCAAGTCAAAAGTGTCCTTCCTACATCAGGGAAGTGACCCAAAATCCAGGACTGCAATTACAGCTGACCTGCTGTCGCTGAGTAGCTGCTTTGTGTGTTGAGAGGCTGGAAACAGAAAAAAACTAAGTAAAATCCTATCTTACCTGTTTAAATCAAAACCAGGAAAGTGGCCTCATTCATAATGATTAACTCAGAATTAATTTTAATTGTTCCTTCTTTCTTCCCCAAATAAGGGTTACATACGTAGCCTTACACAGACCTTAAGTAATACTTGTTCTTTAAATAAGCATTTTTTTCCTGAGTTTAGCTTGCATAATCACTCAGTTTCAGTTCCAGAAGCCTTCACATGGTTATTTCCCCATACCTTTATTTAATTCCAGGTTTTTACATGGACCTTCTAAAACATTTGCTAACCCCTTATGGGAACCATGCTGTTGCTAATTAAAAGCCAAAAAGAAACTTCATTGGTTAGTATTGTACAGTGGCAGTCATGCTGATGCCTTTCCAAGTGCATTTCTTTCATCAATTTCATTGTAACAATGTTTCTGGTATCTTGGTATATGAAAGTAGCGCTGATCTGTAATCAGCAGTTAGAGGTGCTGAAAACCCTGGACAAAGCTGCTATAGCTGTGCCAAAGCAAGCAGAACTAAGGTAGGAATTGCTCCTGGCACTGTGATCTAGGCATATATTACTGCAATAGCAAGAGTGTAATGCTAAAAAGCAAAGTATTTTTAGAGTAATTTACTCACAGGAAGAGAGGTAACAAATCTGGACGATGCTGCAGTACCAATCTGAGCTGGGAACCACAGCGTAAGGGTGGACAATTAATAAGTTGCACTGAAATCCAGTTTGGAAATGAAATTGGAGTTTTCTGTATTTTAAGTTTCACCTTATTCAATTTCATTTCCTTTGCCCTAAGAAAGTGTAAAAGAATACTTTTTTTTTTCTTCCTAATTCATTATTACTGAGTTACTAATCACCTTAGTTAAAATTAACTCAAACTAATGGATTGCACTAAGCTGTATGGACTATTAAAGCTCTACCTAAAGCTTTAAGTGGTGCATTCCTTTCTGCACGGATGATTTTTTTCCTTCAGGACCTAACCTATAAAAACTGTGTTAATTTGACAAGGAACTCCAACACCAAATATTTGCCAGCCTTCTGTTATAGGGAAATATATGCCTCTATTTTAAATTTAAACCAAATTAAAATCTAAAATGACAGAAAAACACTAATTTTGGGGATTGTATTAAAAACTCAAAGCTTTATCATTTACCTGCTCTACTACAGGTGTGAGTAAGTCTCGCTTGTTTTTGAAATGAGCAGTTTGCTTCCTAATGCAGCTGCACAAAAATTGACAAGGTAAAATGAAGTTCAAGTAATATATTAATTTACATTTCGTTCCAAATACTATTTTCAAGTGAATCTAATTATATACAGAGAGTTACCAGTGATCTTTCATTGTCAAGCTCAGATTCAACAACCGTTTAAACTGATCATTGTTACTGACCACTAGCTCAAAGAAAGCACAGAAGATATTCTGAAATTCATGATAGAAGGTGAAGTCTCCTTGTATATGCTAACACGTTAATCTCATACTGAGAATATTTTTATAACCTAGGTCCTGCAGCCATTGAGCACTGGAGGTTCTTCAGCATCAGTTCCAGAGATCGCTGCTCGTTTGACAGCTCCCATCGTATCATTGCTGCTCAAGATTAGAAGGTGAGAAAGGTCTAGTTCCTACCAGGGCTTTAGTCACGGATTAGGTAGCACAGTATGAATTGTTTTGGTGGATGACTCAGGATTAAGACTGAGATCTGGGTAAGGCTCCGCCTGAATGGAGAAGGCAGAACAGATTACTTACCTGGACTCTGGAATTTTCAGCTTTGCTGTTTTACGTCGTGTGGAGGTAGGTTAACATGGAGGGAGTCTCCCTCAGACTTGCATAGCTGTGTTTGGAAGTGTGCTTCTGGGTGTAAGAGATTTCACGTGCTGACTCTGTTAACTTGAAGGGAAGCATCTGCTTGGGGAGGTTACTATCATGCTACAGAAGCCTCACTTCTTGAGAGTACAGAAAACTCACAAGAATCAAAATCCTCAAAGAAACTTCATTGTCTAGTGTAGTGCTGTCATGGTAACCGTGATTCTGAGTTCATTTATTTCATAAAAACTAAACCAGCATCTCTCATAATGTGATTATATGGGACTAATGGTGATCTGTAATGAGCAGTTAGTGGTAGTAAGTCTGGAAAGTGTTGCCAAAAAAAGGAAAACTAAGGGATGGATTGCTTCTGACAATATGATGTAGGGATATACTGCAGCAGCAAGAGCTTAACACTCATAGCAATGTCTAGAGTTATCTACACACAAGCAGGCAGGAACATCATACTATACTTCTATATACTGCTTTATAAAACAGCTGTTTGTGAGGCTGTGTTAATGAAGACTGTTTAAAAGACTCAAAATCTGCACATCAGCTGTTTGTATTGTGCATCATGTTGTCTCCAGATTTAGCAAAGATTTTAAAAGCTCTGTGAACAAGCTCACTAGAAAAATGCTCCACTTTTTTTTGCCTTCTAATAGAACCTGATCTGCCACATTCATTTAAAACAGGACAATTAGTAAAGAATTACTAGCTGTAGTATTCTAGGTTGACAGTTACAGTTTCTTGGTGACATGAAGATTTTTGTATTTGTAAATTGAAGTTTCTGATTATCATATTTGAGAAGCTTTAGACTATGACCTGAGTATAACTGATGCAGTAGCACCTGTTTGAATTTGGGAACACCCCGTCCCCCTCAAATCTCTGAAAGTGAACTCTTCTGCTGATAGTAAAGGGATGTGAATTCCTAATTCAGTTTCACCTTGGTATCTGCATCACTTCGTGGGGTGCTGCACAAAAAGATGCTGTAGTTGGTGCCAAAGTCTCTTATATCTTCCAATATGCTTTCCTTGACGATGGCAGGAGATGAGCTGCACAGCAGGAGGTAAAGCTCCTGCTGCTGGCCCTGCCTTGTTGAAGGAGAATCTAGTGCCACAACCACCATCAAAGGGTAAAAGCTACCACGAAGCTCTTCCTGCATTGCAAATGTGAAAACATCTAGCTAAAGTATGCTTGTTATTTGCTTGCAATTTTTAGGACAAAGCATTGGCTCATAGTCCCATTCATAAAATGGCGCTTGAGTCCTGCAGACTTGAGTAGCTATTGCAGGGCTTTGAGAGCTTTCAGAAGAAACGTATTTATCAAGTCTGCTTGCCAATTTGCCTTTCCACTTTTTAAGAGCATGTTCTTCTCACAGCCTGTATCTCCCTTCCAATCTTTTTTAATTCTTCAGGAGGATACTCCCTACCTTTCATAGAGGGAAAACAGCTGAAAATACCTTTTTCCTCAATATAAGTATGTATGTATCTGAAATGTTTAAATGTCATAAAACAAAGGGGATTTTCAACCTTCAAATATTAAAATTCATTGTTATGAAATTACTTCAGTTTTAAGCAATTAAAAAAAACCAAAATCATGAGGCCTATCGGTAAGGGATTAATGATCCATGATCATTAGCATGAGCCGAGGTGGAAATTGTGAAATATATGTAACTCAAGTGATTCATCTTTGACTACCTTCTCTATGGTTGGACCTAATTTATCTATTAGAGTATGCTGCTGATACACTTGAGAGCCTGCAGAGATGGTTTCACTGCATAGAAATGAAAATGTGAGGACTGGAATTAAAAATGGGTGTAATTCCTATGTACTTGACCCAATGTAGCACTGAGGCTTGCAGCTGAAAAAAGACTGGAAAGTGCTCCCAGGTCCAGTAGTGCAGAGACAGCATTATGTCTTCAGTGTGCTAGAATATTATATTAGTATTATGATAGGAAATGTATAGACACAAATGAAAACCAAAAAGTACAACTTTTACAAAATATTATTCTGAATCATTGTATATACATTATACACATCATACATGTCACATAACGTCTCCAAGATCAGACACAACAATTCAAGCAATGTCTTTTCTGTGTTATTCTTGCATTTTCAATTGTGAGTCAGCCTTCCATCTGTATTATATTATTATTATGGATTAAAGAAGAAATTAGGTGCAGGATCTTGTTTACAAAACTATACCAAATACAGTGCCTGTCTAATTTAGATCTTTCCAAAAGGCTGGGGCAGACAGGGATTATTTAGAAATTCACCAGACCAAAGCTGAAGATTTGCCAAGTGAAATAGCTGTATAACAAAGGCTAGAGTGTATCATGAGAATACTCTTTAGCTTTATAATAGTTACATGATGTGCTTATGTTTCTTCTTTTTTTAGGAGAAACAATTATACAAATCAAACAATTCGTTCTTTTTAGTCCCATGGTGCTTGTATTGCAAATAAGGAGGCATGCTGGAAGTGGAAAATATTCTGTAATTTTTTTTTAAACAAAAGTTCCTTTCCAAAATGAAGGTTATACAACTTGTATAATTTTGAAAAATAAAGACGAAAAGCTGAAGACAGTTTGGTCCCTGAGAAAATATCTGGAAAACTACTAAAATCTATACAATTGTTCCCAAGGCCACCTTTCCCCATCACCATCAACAGGCACATTCATTTTTGAGCTGTAGGCACAAGCCACCCACAGTAAAGCATAATCCTTAAATTGGCTCATCACCATTCCAGTTCAGGCCAGGGCTTTAATTAAAGGGTTCCTCCTATTATATACTAATGAAATGAATGCAAACCTGTCCACCTTTCTTTTGTTTATGGACCTGCTTACGTTCTATGTCTTGTACATCAAAAAGTTTTGTCAGTGTAGAAACCCTGTAACAAAGATGCATTATCACGACACATAACCCTTTCATAACAAAGTGGGACATTTCGTTGGTCTGTTGTTTGCAAGAAGTGGCTGACTCTCCGTTTCCTTGAGTTTCTGTCCGCTTTGAGGTGTCAGTAACGCTGGAGCAGAGAGGTGATGAGCAGCTCCTTTCAGCTGATGAAAGTTGTTAATATAGCTGGCAATCAGTAGAGTGATCTCAAGAATCTATAACAGGAACATATAAAACTCTTTGAAAAATACAGTGATGTGTTTTGACTGCTGAAAAAATAGCTAACTTTTTAGCAAGTGACAATCACCATCATCTGGAAAAGTACTTTATCAAATAAGTTAATGATGGGGTGAGAGGAGATGCCTAATAGAGCTTTTTTCTATTGCTCCTCGCCAATAATGTAATGTTATTCCCATCAGTATGCTGGATACTTTGTCTTCCACTGTCTCAAATGATTCAAACAGATGGTTTCTTCCACTTCGAGACAGATTTTGAAGTCAAAAGATGTCGCTCTTAGAAAAAACTTTCATGATGCATTCCCTCAATTTTGCTAGAAAATATCTAGTGCTCAGAGAACTGAAGACACAGGGTAGATAAAAGGAGTAAAGACTACTGAGAGCTTTTTACCGTATTTTCTCTTTGCAATCCACACAACCATGCCTATAAGGGCACAGTCTGAAGGAAACTTGAACAGATGTATTTTACTATGCTTATTTGTATGAAGCATCATGTTTTGATCCAAATTTTTATGTGGACTTTTATATTCTGTTTCATATACTTCCAACTAACAGCAAAAGACTTTGAAATGTTTGCTTTTTAAAAGAGATAGTCAATGTTACCAGTGAAGGACAGAATCTACACTTGAAAAGCAACAATTCCTTTACCAAAGGTAAAAAGATCCTAGAATTGTTAAGAAGTGACTGATCTCTCCCATGTTGTGTTCTACAATTCCACTGCAGAACACAAATCTACCTGCTCAAAAATTATCTCTAGTGCTGATCAAGCAAATAGACAGGTTTATAGGTACTGCATATACTTCTTTAATATATACATCTTTAATAGCCTTCTTTGTCCTTCTATGAAAAAATTGTAATGTTATAGACAGGGACATGAAAAGAAAGGGAACACACCAGTATTGTCACTGTTAGCTCTTATATTACTAATTGTTTTCCTCTCTAAAACCATCTGGCAAAAGTCAATAATCTGAGAATGCTAGGAATAAAGAAGGTGTTTCATCTTTCACATCTGTTAAGGATTACCCACTAGAAAAAGTAGAAGAGTAGCAGATGGTGGGAAACTATTTCAGGGAATATACCAACCTTTGGTTTTGTCATGGCAAAAAGGTGTTTTTCAGTTGATTTGTCCTTTGCCTGAGCATTGTTAACAACCAACATAAAATCATCTTGATAGCCTCCGAAAGTCATCAGACTCTTATATGTGTATGTAACTGTTAATCGCTTAAAAAAGAAAACCCAAAAAACAAAATGCAAAGCTATAAGCAGGACAATACAGCAAGAACAGTTTATGACAAATGCTTCTTTTAAAATAAAATTCCGTGTGCATTTTTCAAAAGGTTGTTGTTAGCCTCTTACAAATCTTGAAATGAATTGTAAATTTTGGGATAGCTTCATTCAGACCTTCGCTTTGGGGAATTTCTGCTGCAGATGGTAACTCTTGTAATTTTGACCTCTGTTTCTATTCCAAATGAATTAGATCAAAGATATTGTAAGTGGGTTTCAGCTCAAGTTTATAATTCAATTTACACAAGTATTCACTGACTTTAAGAGAAGTTAATCTTAGTAATTCCAGTTGAAATCGAAGCAGTGACTAAATAAATTAAACGGCAAAGTTTGAGACATCTAAAGGGATTTAACACCAGGGCTTCTTATTGTGCAGTGATGTAGTTTACATACATACAGATGAAATTGAATTCTGCCCTCTTTTTTTCACATCTCTGATGAAACATGAATTGTCTTTGAGGCTCCTTTGCTTTCCACACCTCAGCTCTTATTGTTCAGTGTTCAATACTATGCTAGTGGCCTTTGAGTCTATGATTAGCATTTAATTTATCATTACGACTCATATTAATTTGCTGCAGGTGTTCACATTTAAAATTCATCATAAGACAATATCTGTACAATAACTGACTTAACATCCTTTAGGTACTAAGCCTCTTTTTGCCCTTATTTTGAAATAGCGTTTTCCCTCACTACCCCGTGCAACAGCATTTCTGATACCCTTCATCCTTCCTACAGAAAAATCAGAATATTCCTTGGAAACCAAGTGTTTCTTGAATGGTAAGGCCTGCTGATACTGTAAACTGGCAGCGCTCTGCAGAAATGCCACAGCTGGCTCTGTAAGTAGATGGTGTGTCTAGAGCTTTCTGCAGTCTGATGCAAGCTCATTTTGCTTGTTCTCTGAACAGAGCTGCTGTTTGCTCTCCTCATGTTCTTTGTTTTATTATTTCTTTAACTGCAAAGAAGCGTAATGAAAAGGCCCGTATCAGTACAATTATAAAGTTGAGATTTTAATTTTCTGATATTCAATATTAGCACTTGCTAATAGCACCATGCCATTCTGTTTCTTTGCAGGATATAAATTAAAGCAGGGATCTTCTCAGGCACTGCTTTTTTACACTGATTACCATGAGTCGTTTTCTGTGAAAACTTTTATTGCAAATCAAAGAAAAATCAGAGCCTAAAATGACATAATTAAATAACACTGGGTTATATTACCTACTATTAAACAAAAATAATACAATGAAAATAACAATCTTTTAAAGTAACTGCGCTTTGCAGAGTGTATGTATTATGAATAATAATGGAAAATGAAGCCTCTAAGAAAAGAAAATTAATGCTATTGTAAGAACTGTAACTATGGATCTCCTGACATCTGAATGATTAAAACATTAACATTTCATTAAAAGATATAAAAACTGTATCTGATAAACAAAAATAAATTCTGTGCAAATAATTCATTACTTATTTCTATTATTAGTGCTACTATAATGATGATAACATTAAAGCGTTTTGAAAGGAATGGATTTTTGCTTTAAGAGAAAGACTAGATAACTTAGCATGGAAGGCTAATGCCATCTTTTATGTAGTATGGTGGTGAATCTCTCCATATACTCAGTACTAAAATCTACTTTAACCAAAATTAAAAAAAAAATTCACTTACCATAGAGCTGTAATCTAGGATGCTTATGCCGTCTTCATGGACAGCAAACCATATGAAGGACTTCTCAACGGAGGATGCTGCTAGAGGCTACAAAGAGAAATGTTCTTCAATTAGTGCTTCAAAATGAGGCAATATGTAAATAATTATTAACTCTCAGCTATTATAGAGCTCTCCCCATCCACAGATCTTACTGAGATTTATACTGGGAGGGAGCTCATGTAAAGGAATTGAAGTAACTGCCCAAAGCTAAGTAGGTGGCCAGTAGCAGAACCATGAACTCATCCTAATATTCTTGAAGCCTCCCCTGGTGCTTAGTCCAGTAAAATGTATAGTCTCACTAATAACATTTTAATAATCAGGTGTTTTAAAGTTTGTTCACCATCACTTATTGTCTACATATGCAAAGAACAGAGTGCTGATGAGCAATATATATATATATACATATACACACACTGGGATTACCTAATAAAACATAAGGGCTGAAGTGACAGTTCTGTTTAACATAGCTGTTATTTGAATTAAGAGAATTAAGATAGTAGTAGTATAAAAGCACTCCTTTCCAGCACGGAAAGGAGTGCTCTAAATACCCTTAACAACATTCAGTGTTCCTGCAAAGTTCAGCTTCTGTAGCCAGTTAATGATTCCTTTTCAATCTTCTAGTTATCAGGTAAAGAAAGTCTGAAACAAAGGGCTATCTCAAACTAAGATACGTGAAAATGAAAAGATACCACTTAGATTAAGAATGTAAAACAAACAGTAAGTGTATCAGGAAGTTACTATTATGGTGTACGTAGTCCTGTGGCTGTTTCACCAGTATATGGCTTAAATGAGTTAGTATTTGACAGGAGAGTTGATCAGCACATGTATAACACGCTCCTTATCAACAAAAAGCTATTACTATTTGCAAATTATATTTACATTAAAAAAAACCCCACCACTCAGATCCAGTAAAGTTTCTTACTTTTGCTGCAAACAATTTAGCACCAAAGAAGGACCATTTTCTGGCAACAGTGAGATAAATGCGCACACAGTCTGCAGCACTGTGCCCCCGGAGAGCCATCCATCTTGTAGACAATCGCTGACAAAGCTGTCTGTTGAAATTAAATATGTAATTTAGTTATTGAAAGGAATTTAAATGCTTACCCATAGCAAGTTTAATGAGCAAAAGAGAATCCATTTGTTAAAATGATAATTTAATACAACTGTCACTTATACAGCATTAAATAAATCCAAAATGTCATGTAATATTTTTATGCATATGAAAATTTCCAAGTATCTTCTAATTTCTGCAACATTATGATTAAATATTGATGTAGCAGTTGCAGTATAAAGGGAAAAAGCCTAGGACAGCTTTTAATATGTCTTTACAGATAATCAATATATCTTTATCAGCACTCAACAGCTATGCCAGTTGTCATTCCAAAAATCCATCCAGCTTAGCACGTTTCTTTACCTGTGGCTAGTAGTAGATGTGGAAGATAGGGCTTAACACTACTCTTTTTTAGTATATCTGGGCTCTGCTACCAAAAGGGGTGCTTCTGATGCACGATGCGTTCGCACTGCTCTTTTCTTTTGTGGCCCCATGGCGCGTTGGTTCAATAAAATGATCCTGTGGAAAACTAAATCCTCAAAAAAAACCCACCCCAGAATTTCTAGCACATTGACCTGCAGCAATGACTCACCCGGCAGCCACATGACTATCAGATGCAGCCCGAGAAAAGGGAGGGGGAATGTGTAGTAAAGGGAGGTCTTTCGCTTGTAGCTTATTCAGAGGGACCTAGATAGATTGGATCATTGGGCCAACACCAGTGGGATGAGTTTCAACAAGGGCAAGTGCCAGGTTCTGCACTTGGGCCACAAGAACCCCATGCAGCGCTACAGGCTTGGGGAAGTGTGGCTGGAGCTGCCTGGAAGAAAGGGAGACCTGGGGGTTCTAATTGACAAGCGGCTGAATATGAGCCGGCAGTGTGCCCAGGTGGCCAAGAAAGCCAACGGCATCCTGGCTTGTATCAGAAATAGTGTGACCAGCAGAAGTAGGGAGGTGATTGTGCCCCTGTACTCAGCACTGGTGAGGCCACACCTCGAGTATTGTGTCCAGTTTTGGGCACCTCAATACAAGAGAGATATCAAGGTGCTGGAGCGAGTGCAGAGGAGGGCAACGAAACTGGAGAAGGGCCTGGAGAATAAATCATACGAGGGGAGGCTGAGGGAGCTGGGACTGTTTAGTATGAGGAAGAGGAGGCTGAGGGGAGATCTCATCCCTCTCTACAACTACTTGAAAGGACACTGTAGAGAGGTTGGTGCTGGTCTCTTCTCACAGGTAATTAATGACAGAACGAGAGGGAATGGCTTCAAGCTCCAACAGGGTAGGTTTAGACTGAACATTAGGAAAGAATTCTTCACAGAAAGAGTGGTCGGGCATTGGAATAGGCTGCCCAGGGAGGTGGTTGAGTCACCATCCCTGGATGTGTTTAAGAGCCGTTTAGATGCGGTGCTGAGGGATATGGTGTAGGGGAGGACTTTGTAGAGTACGGTAGATGGTTGGACTCAATGATCCCAAGGGTCTTTTCCAACCTAGATGATTCTATGATTCTATGATTCTATTCTTACTGGAAGTTTATGAAGTCGAACTGCACCCTTAGCAAAAGAACACAAGCAACAGGGTAGGTACAGAGTGATTTTTTCCCCGCCACAGACTTCCAGCTCTGGCAATTGGCAGTTTAGGGACTACTTGAACAGTTTAACAGATGTTTGACTAATCCTCCATGAGTTAATCTAATCTAGGACCTCTTATACTTTGTTCTTTGAAATTAATTGCACAACTTTCTATTTGTTATGCGTATGCTTTTGAATGTCGCTATTATCTTCTGAGTATGTAATAATGTTACTTTGGGCTTATGATAACAGCTTTACACTTTCTTAGCCCTGTAGGAAAGAATGAGGAAAACATTTCTGTGATGTTTATTGGACTTTAAAATTGCAGTATCGTTGACTTTGGATAATTTACTGCACAGTTCTACTCTTCTTCATGTTAGTTTGATGTTGATGTTAGTTTTAGATGTTGATTAAAATGACTTGCAGGTTATTAATTTTAAATTAAGTGCTACCTTAGTAGCAAGTCCACTAAGTTAATGTATTGCCAATTTGACTGGCTGAGAGAGATGGCAGATTTGAATAGCAAACACTCAGATCAGATCCTCATGTCCTTTACTTCCAGTAGTTCTTTAGTCTGTGCACAGACTTAATTTAGATTTGCTGAATAAGAAAAATACGAATTTCAAAATCGCTGGGTTTTGTAACACTACGCAGTAACTTGTACAGCTTTTGCTGGAATGATGGTCCTCTGTTTAGATTAGAAATATACAGAGGAAATGGGTTCTTCAGTTTAGTAAGAAAATGAGTTTCAAACACAGGTTTAGGCAAATACGGCTTAACAGTAAGTTGTGTGTAATGGCAATTTAAAACTTCCTCATTTCACTCCTAGATTTTTAGAGAATATGAATTGCAAAATACATCTCACCTTAATTGTTCCTCCGAACAACCGTGCCTGTATCTCTTAGGGTAGAATCTCTCCAAAACTTGTTTTAATGTTTGATTGGACTTGGACTGGGAAGTGACTTGCCCTGCTGGAGTTGAGAAAGGCCGTTCAAAATCTCCGATCTCTACCTGAGGGAAACACCATGAAGAAAAAAAATTTTGTTACTCCAGAGTAATTTTCTAGCTGGGTATTATAAGCTATCTTTTCCTCTGTCTTATTAAGTATAAAATGAAAAACAGTTCGATAATTAATGTATAATTTTTCACTGATACAAAAGTGAAAGTAATTTTATGCAAGTAATTTTATTTTTCTTATTTTATATTTACCATGGATAAAAGATAGATATGAAGTATAAACTGCACAAACATACTTACTAGTTCTGCTCTGAGATTGCTACATTTCCAGCTGACACAAACCAGTTTAGATTTATTACCGCCATCAAATAACTTTCTCAATAACCTTCCCTTGAGCCTTTAATTTTTAAAAAATAAAACAGATCTTATCAAGACCATGTCTAGTAAAGAAGTCTTAGGCTTTCATGAAACAGCTGTTACTTTGGTGTATTAACTTGCAGAAATCATGTAAGGAATTGTGAGTGAAGAAAAGGTACGTGATTACATGATATTTAATCAAAGAGGGGCTGACTGTGGAGGAGGTAAAGCTTCTTTTACCCGTACTGGTGCCAACAGCAACGTACGCTGTAAAGCATTTCCACTCCAATACAGAGTCAGCCTTGCACAGGGATTCCAGCCCATTCCGTTTCCTGCACTGTCACCTGTGAAAGGTGGAGGTCACTTGACTGTCAAAACAATTCTGGACCCCTTTCTTTATTCAGGTTTTTCATCTGTAAAACTGCTGTGTGAGTCATTAATGCGCAAGGATTACCTGAGCTAAAAGAGCTGTCAATTCCATCGCTAGTTCTTTGTTTACGGGGAAAAGTCCATTGACTATTTGATCATTTGTCTGATACACAAGCAGCAGCTTCTCTCTGTCTGTCTCCCCATGGGCTTGAACTGAAAAATAAAGCCTACAGAAAAGACGGAAAGTTATTACATAAAAGAGATGGGGAAATGCACTATCCCTGAGGATTAGCAGTATCTGCTCTGAATGTGACATGTTTACGTCGGCATCAAAACACATTAGCAGAGCAACACTTGTGCTTGAACCAGTGGGAAAATATTTACTTTCAGTCTTCTGGGTTCAGTGTTGCCTGTTTGGGGTTTTTTTTGGCAGCGCTGCTCACCTCTTATGAACTAGCAAAAATTAACTTCTTTTTTTTTTTTTTTAAATCTCCAGTTACACCCATTTACTATTTTTGTTGCAAGCTTTGAGTCAGCCAATATTTTTCAGATGAAGAAACTCTGCAGAAATTAAAAACATATCTTGGGACAAGGCGGAGATGTTGTAGTTGCTAAACAAACCTATTTTTGTAAGTAAGGCGGACAGTCCTTGTGCCTTCACATTTCCCAGGGTGCTGTTCTTTGGAGGCTTGCTCCCATTTAGAAATAATGTCACAGATCTAGAAGGAAAGCAATACAAAACTGACTTTGCCATGTATTCTTCTTTGAAAATACCTTTGAATAGAAACTGTCAACTTATTTTAGTATCTTTTACCTGTTACATTTCAGAAAAATCCATAGCTTGAATTTTTAAACTTACTGAAAGATAACTTTACTTGCATTTCTTAGTTGGAGCATTTAATAATTAACGGTGTTGTTTGTTTATCCTGCAAAACACACACACACACACACACTGCCTCTGGAAACGAGCCATCACATGCTTATATGGAAAGGCCAGGTACTTGATTTAGCAGCGGCCAATGAATGTGTAATTATACACATTTAAGAGTGAGTTATTATATAATTAATCAAACACCTTTGATCTCTGCCTTCTCTTTCTGCTGCATGCTGGAGTTTTTCAGGTCCTTTCTAGTAGCTGCTGTAAAGTTTGTATGACGTTTGTAATAAAGTGCAGCAAGAGTGGCTCACAACAAGCGGTGTAGGTGGGTAGGTGGGAAGATGGGGAGGAGGTGGAACAAAGGTCCTGGGAGCCCTGCTGGGCTTTGTGTCACCATTCCTTCAAAAAAGAGCCTGCCTGGAAGCATTAATGTGAACAGTTTCTAAAGTTCCATTTACCAAGAAAATAAGTACATTTTTTGTACATTTTGCTTTCCATACGGTAATTTTTGTGGTAAAGGGAGAGAGCTGATTGTGATGACTCTGCTTGTTTGCCACTAGGGCCTGATTGTACCACACCTTGTAACTCAAAGCACAACTGAACATTGGCCAAAGGTTCCAAAAGACTACTTGGTGGAAGCCCAAAAAATTCATTATTCATTAGTTGTTCAAAGAGGATAAAAAAATATCTAATATTTCACTAAACAGAGATTATATGATATTTTGCTACTCTTTACTGCAAAGAATTTAATTCTATCAATAGAGGGAACTAAAATTAAGAATTCAGAAAAATACAAACCAAACATTGGAAATTTCCTGAATAGAACCCTAATTATTCTGTATTTAGATAAGGAACCCTTCCTTTTTTACCGTCCCCAGGATCTCCACCCCAGTATCAATGACTTTTTGGACCTCAAATGGTCATCTTTAGAAGCTATACCAGAAATGTTAATTGAAATCTCTAAATGCATGTTGGACTCAAATTGCTTTTTAAAGAACCGTGATTAGTAGCAGCTTACTTTATCTTTTTTAACCCAGCTGTTACTTCTCTGAATAATATCAGTCTCGTAGACAAAGCTTTTAAAAATAGTTCACTGAATGAATTTCAGTAATTGAAAAAGTGAATTTTTTTTTTAAAAAATCTTTCCTTTTACGTTATGAAGAAAAAAGCCTAAAGATGGTTTTCAGTATCAAAAATGTTTTCCTTTACATTGTATGAAGACAGGTCTGTAAAATGGAGATATTTTGTTGTTTTATATGCAGCTCTCATTAAAGGCTTTTGTTTACCTTGATGTTTCCTTGAAGACAGTGCTCTATATCCTTGCCAGAGGGATCATCAGAAAACAGTGCAAATCCTGACTGAGCTGGTTTCCTCATCCCTGTATCCTGGTTCAGGGTGTTCAGAAATTCCTCCACTGTCGTAGAGGCATCAAACCCAACAACCTAAAAAAACAGCAAATATGTATTTTGCTATCAAATTTGTAACTCTCCCCGCCTTAAATCTTAGATTTTGAAATATAATACCTCTAGAATAACAGTGGGAACAAAAGACCGATTCCATCCTCTGTGAGTAACTTATTGTCATTGGAAATTTAAAATTTCCATAAGAGGTCAGGAAAAGATTTGAGATTTCCACATGGGAAGTCAGTTTAGTGGAGTTTTTCTTCATGCAAAAAATGATTACCTTCCCAGAAGACTGTGACTTGCTGCATTTTGTTTATTAAATCGGAGTTACTATCAAAATTCAAAATGCTTCTAAATGTAATACTTTTGGGTTTATTTTCTTTGTTTATACTAGTTTCTTTGCACTTGCTACACTTGAGTTTCTGCTGCAGAATTTATATAACAGAAAGCAGTCTAGTATCCGAGCTTTGTGACAAATACCAATTGAAAAATGAAGAAAACTATAATTTCCTACACTTTTCAATATGGTGGTGAAACAAATGAGATTAATTAAGAATTTTTCATCATGTGCAACTTCAGAGGGATATTAGATGGCGGATCTATATTGGAAGGTCTGAAATATTTTACAGATGTTGCTCTGCCAGTACTATATAGGTCAGTAATATACAGAGCCTTCTAAGTTTTATTTTCCCAAATCTGAATTTTTGTCTGTTGTTACTAGTATTAAAGCATTTTAGCAAGAGCTGACAAATGGCTTTTATACAGATACTAGTTGCTGATGTTCACTTAAATCTGTTTTGAGGTGTTTTCCTGCATTTGACATGTGGAAGAAGTTCTACTCTTTTGTTAAAGAAATTTCTTGAAAATGGATCTTAGATTTCTGTTTTGGGCTTCTCAGTGCTGGGTATTAAAAAAATTCTGCTGAATCTAGCTTCAGAGATGAATGCAAGAGTTTTCAATACCACTATAATTGCTTACTTGCTGATCCCACTGAAGTAATTTATGTATTTAATTACAATTTTCATAGCCCTTGGAAGTATACATTTTTGAGCAATAAATAACTAATGAGCAATTACTTGTTTTCTTCTTCAAACTTCAATTTTGAAACCTTTTAGGATGATTTAAACACATGTTGTTTTTCTGCTTTATTGGGCAAGCAGCAAGCAATTAAGAAGTTTTGAGGGGAAAAAAAGCGGAGTTATTCTGTGACCTAAAATTAAAAGTTTATTCGATACAGCTTTGATTTCATATAACAACTTGCTTTCTGTCTAGGAATATTGTGAATTGTTAAAAAACTCTTTTAGCCAGCTCTCACAGTTAGAAATCCAAACCAGGATGTGGAGTAGTGTGCATGGAACCCCATGGAAAGTTTCCTACAGGCTTTGACTGATGAAGTCCCAAAAGAGTTAAGAATGAAGCTGTGTTTGTTCTGTAACAAATATGGTTATCCTTCATGACTGATAATGGGAGTTACAGCTGTGCCTCCAGGCCTTCACCGAGATATTTAACTTTCATGATGTCTGATGAAAGAAGTGGAATTTAATACCTTTCCCTTTTCTTCAGTCTAATTCATTCATCTGGTGGTCACGTTAAATAAGACACAGAACTTTAGTATTTTTCACTCTTAAGGCATTTTAATCTTTTTCTTTCTTTTAAAGATTTTTCCCCAAAACTTTACTCTTTGTTGATCAAATCAGATCACAAGTACTTTATGCCTGCCATTGCTAGTGCTGGCACAGGATGAAACCTGAACCATGTTTACCTTAACACTTGAGAATTCTGTTTCTGACATACTGCTTCACGTGTATGCCCATAGGAAGGGGTTAGGAGAGCTCAAATTTTGTGGTCTGTCTGACATTACCTGATATATGCCGTTCATGAAATGAACTGGAATACTAAAGGGCAGCGAATGGTGGTAGGGGTTTCTTAGAAGAGTGGAAAGGATTTCCATTCTGGAAGGTCTGGCTTCTCGGTCTCCGTTCTGCTGGGTACGCTCTACGCATCGCTGACAATATATTGCGTATTTCCCAAATTCAGTCCTGTGACAAAAAGAGAAAGAAGGCAATTCTTGGTGACTGACTGAAAGGATAGTAAACTGTGAGTATATCTCTCTGGGGATGCCAGATGGGAGGAGCGCTCAGATTTCACTCTGTGAGATTTCCAACACATGTTTCCACGTGGAACTATAAAAAGAATTAATCTGCTGAGACCAACAGAATTGTGCCAAAGATGAACATGGCTCAGAGTGTTTTGTGTAACTGCCGTATTTTGGTTTTCATGGTTTTGCAACATACAGGCAGAGCTCTGCTGCAGAGTATTTTTCAAAACAAAGGATAGCTTTCCCAAGTGATGCATAGAAGTATCATGTACTACACTTTAGTAGCACCGGAGCACAATTCTACTCAAATTTATTTTAAAATATATGACAGAAGACCTGAAATATTAAATGGAAGACTGAAAATAAGGTACTTCAGAAAGACTAGTTGACTAGCTGGATAATAATCTTCAGGCACACCTGGAATCCGCGTTCTTCTTTAAATGAAGTTTAAGAAGCCAAAGGAACGGGTGCTGGGGCAGAAAGAGTCCGACACAGAGAGCCAAGAGCTGCAATCCCTGGACAAAAGGAAGACATTCACTGTTTTAAACATCTTACAAAGTAAAACTTCCTGCTGGGGCTGCTGGCCAGCAGTGCAGCTTGCTGTGCCAAGTCGAGTAACAGAGAGCTGTAAATAGGATTAAAAAAACAAAACACAGAGAGAAAGCTGAGTAAATAAGCATGTCACCACATCAGAAGGCCAAAATGCTCGCTTTCTATTTACTTGTGTACAGCAAGTTTCTTTCAGGGCTGGAAATGGGAAAGCAGATCAGTTTGTATAAAAAGCAGTTAATACACAAGAGAAAAGTACTAAGGCTGCAAGGCCAAGCAATAAGAAATGAGGAGAAGCCTATGCTACTTTAATTCAGCTCTCCTGTTATACATACAATGAAGCAACCCATAAGACATTTTCTTCCTACCAAGTAGATATTCACTACTGAAAAAACAGTTATTCAATATTTGGGTATATTTTCATTTCTTGATATGTACCCATGGGCTTGACTTAATACAGACTGCTCTCATACACTCTGGATATACACTTACCAACATCGCAGCTACTTCTCTCAGAATTGTATCAATGCATCGTACTGAAATTTAGACAATGGGGTTTGTCTTGATTTATCTGACTTGCCTGGTATTAAATAGAAATTTGACAGCACAGGGACAGGTATTCCCTTTCATCAAACACCTGTACTTTGATGGAGGATAGCATCGGCTCTGTTTCAGGAGGACACTGCAGTAGAGGCAAGTGGGGGAGACTACAGCATGAATTTAGGATTATAGAAATTAGTGTGAGGCTGCAAATATTTTACTGAAAGTGTTAACTTTTAAAAATCCTGCCAGTGGATTATGATAGCAACAATTTATTTATCTGTATCAGAGGGAAGGTCTTGCTAGTGGTATGAAAAGTATGAAAGGATTACGGTTAGTTTAAATTCCATCAGCCATATATAACTGGAGTGCATGCTAACTGACGTGAGCGTTCTATGTCTGTTAGAAAAGCTTTGTGGATGTTTAAGCGATGCACATGTACTGGTCATACCCGTTTCCCGGCTGTTTCTAGATAATAGGTATGTCTGTTGGTCATGTTCGATGTTCTTTGGCAAGAGAAAAACGTGTCTATTACAAAAGCCTTAATATGGTAATTTCCTTTCTTATTTTCTGATCCATCCCCTAATTCTGTAGGTATTGCTCCATTGTAATCACTACTGTTCCAGTTCTGTTAATTCTATGCAAACTATCGGCTTTCCCTTCAATTTCAGTTCACTTAATTGTTACATATTTGGGTACCAGTGAATAGCTAGCAGTGAACAAAGTGAAGAATTTTAAGTATGTGTTTATAATACAGCATGCAGGGTGTGTGCAGAACAGCATGACATACAAAAGGTGACATCTATCAAAAATCCTGAGCTTATCTGAGATTCCACAACATGGCAGTACAGCTTTTCTTCACGCTCATGCTCTAGAGACATCTGTACTGTGGTTTAGCCCACCAAGCTTCCTGATGCAGCACCTCTCAGAAAAGATGCAGTAACAAGGAATTAGGTTCCGTACATGATGTCTTACTCAATGCTTAATTTGAAGATAGCCCATTGTATGTCCAGGCTTTAAAACCAGCACAGGCACAGATATACTCTATCAGCAGATACACGTACTTTGAAGGAGGATGCATCAGCTTCATTTCAGGAAGACACAGCAGTAATGAGATGTTAGCTCAGGTTTTTATCTGATTTTAAGTAACCAGATGCTACAGAAGAGCAGAGCCCCTTTACCATTCTAAACAGTCTGGGTAGTTCCCTCACTGCTGTTGAAATAGATACCATTAAAATAAATACTGGGTTACCTGTATTGGTCCTGCCTGGTTTTGTGGATGTCGGCGTCTAGTCTGTTTAATAAGCTGACAACAGATCTCATTTTGAAGTTCAGGGTGTGTAAGGCAGATCTGCAAAGCACTTTGGGCCAAAGATACATGGTAATCAATGGCAGGAGAGTCAACTGCAGCATTTATAAACAACTGGCAGGTCTAGATATAAAATAAGAAGCAAGTGAGTTTACATACAAAAAGGTCAAACAAATCTTTTAGACGTTCTGTGTAACAAAAGTGTGCTATAATTGAAATCAGAATTAGTCAGTTTACCAGTAGACTAAGGAAAGCCTGCTGGCCCTGCAAAAAGGGACGAAAAGGGGGCAGAATGGATGAAAAGCTACACAGAGAGACTTAAGATAAAAACACCTCTTAAAAAACACACTCTTCACTCGATATCTAATGGAGTAAGCTCTAGCAGGAGTTGCAGCAGTTGTGGTGGTGGCAAGCTTAAGGACATGCTGAACAGAACTCACCCCTCTACAGGACTTGAAAATGCAAAGTGTACAGCACTCAATGGCTGCCAGCGTACAATGCTTGTGCAAGTAGTGAGTACAACACAGCAGAATATACACAGATAAGAAAACCATAACTCAGAGCCATTTGTTTTACATCTTGACTTTCACTGGTATTTTCAGTGTGGGTAAGTATAACCCTTCATATCCCCAGTACTGTCTTAGGAAAGCCAGGTGTTAAGCATTTGTTGTGCTCTTTTAGAAGAACGCATATGTATCACTCATTGAATTTACTCTATATAACAGCTGATGACTTTTCAAGGCATATGAGCAAAATACAAGAAATGGATGGAACCCTAATCTATTTCTAGTCTAACTGAAAATGTGTGGATGCACAGGATGAATTTTTATCAGCAATGGAATAACTGAAACATGACTTGATCATTCAAGTCATTCACTTTCTAAATCAGTTCCCTACCTGACTTTTAAACTCATTTGTACAAAGTTTCAACAAAGGGCATACAAGACATCTCTTACTATTTATTTTAGGGAAAAGTCTGTGATTTGAATTAGGTCTGAAATATATTTCAGAGAGCAATTTCCAAATAGATGTAAATCTATTTGTATCAGAGAAGTACACTTCCTTTTAAGTTTTCATGTTGCAAGATTGCAGAAAATAAGATGGAGGTACTTCTTTAAATACTTGAAACATTTCAGAGAAACAAACTGGAAAGTTTGCCTACAAGTGGCTGTAACTGATCATATGGTGCTTGTCTTGAATTCCTTTCTAGATCCGAACCATTCTCCAGATAGTTGATGCTTCAGGGAATTTGGTCTTTAGACTTCTATAAGTTCTGTGGATAAAGTTCATTCATCCAAGTTCCATGCCTTCCAACTTTGTAATTTATTTCACAATGTACAGAAAAAGGAAGAGCAAGGTTTTATTTTGTCTCTGAAATAGATTTTATGGCCTGGCTGTTAGTTAATGTTGAGGAGTAGTTTTACCTGGGTGAGGGCAGGAGGGAGGAGAAAGAAGGTTAACGGCATTGCAGCATGCACCTTCTCATAGATATCAACCACCTATCTGGCCTTCAACTGGGAAAGATTTTAGGTATTACTAGCAAAAATTGTCAAGAAACTAGCTGCGGCACAGCAGTTATGAACCATTAAGTGTCTCTTAATCGTAAAGCCTTTTCACAACTACTGGGAGATTTAGACATTTGTGTATTTTTAAAGGTGTGTGAAAATCTTTAAAAGTGAATTCAAAAAACTGTTGTGAAATACTTTCAATAATTTTACTCTGTAATATTTTCTCTGTTTATATTACTAGAATACCTAATCAGTCTTTTAAGAATAGCTATTTCATATGAAGAAAAGATTTTTTTTTTATTCAAAAGAGCAGTAGAATCTCTACCTTCTATCTCAATTTGAAATAATCCAGTACTTGCTTAAACTTAGCTTTCTTTTTCTTCCAATTTTTAAAATGCCTTCTAGCTGATTTAAATATACCTAGAACAAGACTTTTGCCTACCATTTTTAATTCCTGAAATGTAATTGAAAAAATAGTATTTCAGATACAGTTCTCTGAATAGAGAGATTCATCCATACTGTTAGGTTCTCTGGGGCTTATGGACTTCATGATAAAATTATCATCCATGATAACTGTTGGTTCTTCTACTAACTTGCACTTCAACCTCAATAGAAAGGCCAAAAGTTGAAACCTAAACTTCTCCCTCATAACTAAAAGTGGTCCCTTTACATTGGAAGCGATACTCTTTGTTGTTACAATATGGGGAGATTCTTGTACTATTAGTTACTTCCACTAAAGATAAAAGTCACTTTCTCTTTTCTTTTTTCTTATCTGTTTAAAATCTTTAGCTAAGAGTTAAAATAGTCAGTTAATAAAAAAGGCACCTGCTATGGTCTTACCTTGAATAATTTAATTGCTTCAGTTTGCAAGGCTTCTGATGGCAATGTTGTAAGAGGGGAAGCAATTCCTTCTTTGCTGTGGCAAAGGGTAGGATGTCTCCAAATTTGAGAAGCTAAATGGATAAAATATATAGGTTTTGCAATTAATTCAGTTCTAAAGTACATTCAGTACTTAGTAAGTAAGTATTAGAAGATTAGTATGTTGAAACAAAACCAAACTTACTGGTATCACCTTCCATATTTAATAATTTGCAAATAAGTTGTTCAAACTCAGATCCAACATTTACAGTGGTACTTCCAGCTGCAACTGTCAGATGATAAAGCCACGTGTCCTGAAGTAGAAAAACACAGCAGCTCACTTATTCCATGTAGGAAGGATCTGCTTCATCCAGATTTTGCTCTGAACTTGAAACACTACCACGTGCTCCTGTTGAAACCCCGTTAATGAAGCAGTACCCTCTCCTTGCTTATTTTATCAAAACTACAAGCCAGATGACTTGTAGGTCCCCCTCTTCCTCTGCTTTAAGGAATATTCATATCACAGCACCGTACTCATAGACATGTTACTGAAACTCAGTGAAAAAATCTTTTTATTACCTTCTCGTGTTTGGATCCTATAAGAAGGTAAGTGGGTCCTTGATCTTTGGGGTGGATAACAACAGTGTAATGTGTTGATAATAAACTGCGACCGCTAGCCTCATAATCTTCATCAGAATCACATGATCTATCAACTTCTTCAACCTTCGCCTCAGAAAGCTTAATTTGACCAAGAGGAAACTAAAAGTAAATATTAGAAGTGGTGAGAGAGCAAATACTTGGTTTAGTGCACACTGATTTTATAGTTCTTACTCTACAAATAGAAAGAAAAACATGAACTACCATCAATATCCATTTGTATTTATTCATTTTCAGTCCTGCCAAGGAATGTCAGATAAGCCAGCTGTTGCAGACAGCAGGAAAAGAATTACATGTGCCAAAGTCTGAAAGTGAGATTTTCAAAAATTCTTTTCCAGGTCTGCTTCTGTATCTAGTTAATGCAATAAATGTCTGTTAGGGTTAGAGGAGTAATTCTTCAATTTCCAGGCCTGGTTCCAAGCAAAAATTCCCTGGGTCAAGCCTAGTACTTTAATTATAATCTTGTTATTTCAGAGGACAGCAGGGTATTGTTGATGTATCTATTTTGTTCATACCGTAAGTTCAAAAGGTAAATTTTTTGTGTGATAGACCTTCTCAGCTGGTTTTATTCTCTAGTCTGATAGATCAGTTGAGTCTTAAGTTGTATATGTAGTTATAATCATTTATCAGGAAATATTTTATATAAAAAGCCATTCATTTATGCAATGCTCCCTCCCTTCCCACAGCACCACGGCTCTTTCTCCAGTCCTTTAGATGTCAGGATGTTCAAAAGAGTGTAATTGAATGGTGCAGTGAGTAAGCGGTGGCTACTGTTCAGTGCTGCTTGTGGTGTCCAGCAGTGCTCAGTGAGCCAGCAGAATGAGAGGGATGTTTGTTTCCCTTTGATAACAGGATAGTTGGGCACCAGAGTAACTACCATCTTATTTCTGCCACATTCAAGTGTAACCCTGAAGTAAGTTGTCTTGAAATATCAACACCAGTGAAAAGCAGATGAGGTTTCTCAATAATACTGTTTAAAAAATGAAAATACCATACCAGAAAGTAGCTGGCAAGTTTGACTCAGTCTAGAGTGGGATTCTTGAATAGTGATTTGATAAAGACAGCTGTTAATAATTGATAACTGTTAATAATTGAAGAGAACATCACACAGTGGTGGCTTTTTATTCCAGTGCTCTCACTAGTAAGAATTAAAGATGCATGTGGTGGTTTATATTTTCTGTGGTGCTTCTGAAGCATTCAACTTTTTGAACAAGATAAGATTCTGAGAATCAAGAGATGCTATTATACAAATAGTGAAGACTGATTTATTCTCGAAGTTTAACTAAAACACACTTGGCTGATTTTTTAATTTGAATTCCATTTTGATAGGAGGCCACTTAAATGGGCTCCATTACAGTATTAACCACTGCAGATTGTGTAATTTGTTTCCACACAGACACATTCAGCTACAGCAAACATGTTTTTAATTAGCAAACTGTTGAACATTAGAAATGAACTAGCTTTGGGAAACTTTTCATGCATATTCTGCTTACAAAAGCTAAATTCTTATTCTATTACAAGCTAGCAAATTAGTTTTGATTTTACTTTAAAAGGGCAGAAAAACTTGTTCCAAACGTAAGGGAAATATTCACAAGAATGCAACAAGATTCCTAAATGCTTCTAAAGGGATGCTAAAACCCCAAAATCTTCTATGGTAAAAATGTGTAAATTCAGATACTTTAAACACAGAGATTTCTTCATAGAAGAAAATGCAAGGTAGTTTTAATGTCTCTGTAAGATGAGCTAGAGTTTAATACTCCAGTCATTTGATTCCACAGCCCTGTAATTAATTTTAAAGAGTAATTAAAATAAAATGTTTTGATGTTACTGCTATCTTATTCATATAGTTCTAGAAATAAGGTTTAGTTGAATGTTTAAAAATGGCTCAAGAAAGATAGGATAACAAAGGGAATAACTAGTTTTGTACAAAGACTGTGAATTACTGGGTCCAATGCAATTATTTGGTTAGATTGGAAGTAAAAAATGAGTTTTTCTGTATTTTTTTGAACTGTTGGTTGTAATGGCTCAGGAGACTATTACCATTTTGTCAAATGTCAGTAGTCTGTTGGTAGAGCTAGGTACTACGGGTATGAGTTAAATATTCATAACCTCAGTGGTATTAACAAAAATTCCTGTAAAAGCTTCCAAAATCTTGTTCCCAACCCACCTCCATTAAAAAGATGTTTCTTGATGACAAAATACAACACCTTGGGGCAAAAGGACAGGTGAAAAGTATGACTAGGAAGCTTCCCTTTATTCTTTCTCTATAGGTAAATATGACTGGAAATATTAGGACCAGCAATATTCAGAAGTGTGGGTAAAGAACTAAAGGTCAGGCCCAATGTGGAAAAAACAGGTTTTGTGCTTCTTTAGCTCCTTGTGTCCTACAGGATATGGGACGTTGGGAGGTTAACTTAAAGCTGATTGGATCCCATTTCTTCCTTTTCTTCCTCAAACAGTATTTTCCCTAGGTTTTAGAAATAATTTTATCATGCCTTTCTTTTGCCATCCTCCATCTCCGTTTCTGTCCACCTCATCAGTTATAGTCAGTGAGCTCCTTTTCCATGATCCTGATGGGGAAGTGGGAAAAGATCCCCTCCACAGACACACACCTGCAAAGCAGCAAACTCTGCATCCTGCTAGGCTTTTTTTTTGCCCTTCTTGCAGCACTGTAGAGGTACACTGACATCCCAAAGACAGGATTTGGAAGTCAACTGACGGATAAAAAATTCTTGAAACTTGTGGTCGCTGTCTACTGCAGATACATTAGAAAGGATCAGCTTCCAGAAGTAAATGACAGCCACATCTTTTCTGATGAGTCTCATGCTTGTCAGAAGGGGAGACCTGGGCTGTCAGCCACTCAGTGTCCCCCTTTGGCTAGGGATAAGAAGACGCAGAATATATATCACATCCTGCAGGAGAGAGACCACTGGGCATGCCCTGGATTACTGTCTATTAGATGGGAACCTTCCAAGTTGACAATCTGTGAAGTCTAAATATTTAGTAATCATGATACAATGGGCATATCCATACAGGCCAGCTGTACCTTAATAAAGCTATAGCTTAGTGTTTGAAGTCTATTTCAGTTTGTTATTTTCCATTCACTTAGGAAAAAAGCAAGGGACCTACCTTGTCTTCTTGATTACGGAAATAATACAGAATTTTTCCAACTAGGGTACACCAAACTCTTTTGGAATATCCGTGTTTCACCTGAAATTACAGAACATTAGGAACAAGCACAGCCAGAGAAATAAAGACTACATTTCACCATCTTGGAATTTTGGTGATGTTGGGAATAAATGCCTTGGTTCAAATTCCTTTCCGCATTATTAGACAAATAATTAAAACCGCATAACTTTATTAAAGGCATAAGAATTAAATCAGTAGATGTTCGTCTAAAGTCTAGTAAGGCCAGTGGGAGTTTTCATCTGGCTTTGGATCAGGCCTAAATTAGTGGAAGCTAAGGAAATGGAAGAATTAAAAGAGAAAAATTGCTTTTATACAGTATTCTTACTATCTTGAAATAATCTGTCCTAGTGAGTAATGTAGAAAAAGAGAGCTACTGAAATAAGGTAGGTCAATTAGCTACTGAAACATATGCTGAACTAGGGTATCACTGAAGTGCAAATGGAGAACTCAACACAGGAAACAATGAATTAAAAAAAAAAAAAAAGAAAAACCAAATCTGATCAACCAACCAGAAGAAAAACATTGCCCCAAGTAGAGGAGTTGCTAGTCCTTCTGGATTGTTCACATTGTATTTGGGAAAGCAAATAACAGGTCTGTTTTGCTCGAATTTATTTTATTGTAGGGCCATTTTCTTCTAGATATTATTCTTCAGAAATATGGAATAAAGCAGATTGGGGGAAGAAAAGTGTTCCTACCTTTGTAAGTAATCCTTTCATGGTTGGCTTGATTTCGGGCTGTATGAAAAGTGGGCTGGCGGCCTGTATTTTAAGAACATTCTGTAGTACCTTGATCCATTCTTCTAAGATGTTGGGAGAATCTGCAGTCAGGTAGTGTGTTCGTTTTTCTGTGGTCAGCTATGTAATAACAGAAGAGTCTTAAGCTTTAAGAACATTATACATTCAACCCCACGGTGTGAGGATTGTAACATATACTACCCAATGTACTTTCCTAACTTCGGGGGGTTATTTTCTCCAAAGTACTTTTCATTAACAAAACATTCTGTCGCCAGGCAAAGTAGACAGATCCTTTCTAAGGCTTTATCTGAAAAGTTCCAGGACAGCAGAGTTGAGAAAACTCAATTTATCTCCTTTCAGATAAACAACTTCTCTCAACTCTAATGGCTGGCCCTAAGACTACTCTCTTTATATCTCATGTCATGATCTGACCTTTCTAGCAACACAAACAAAACTGCATGTAGGCCCTTTTATAGTTTCTGTAACTGAAATGATTCTTTGGTTTCAAAGGAAGGGCACTGATTAATTCCAAGTCCACATTTGGACTTCCAGTGCAATAGGGACTGGAACAAGGGATTGGTTTTGGGGACGCAGGGAATAAAATACCCACTGAAACACAGACGAAGAAAGCACGCACCTGAATTGTTTGTTTTCCATCCCCCCTTTCAATGTGGCTACATGCATTTAGCTCAATTTGACCTTGAGGTTTTCGAATGACATCACTCTGTATGGAAAGAATAGAAAAAGAATATTTTAAATCCATCAACAAATAGCAATAAATAATTACAGAACTCATTTAAACATTAATCTTGATAACTACTTCCTAGTTAGACATTGAGTACCCTGTATACCTCTTGAGGAACTGAGTCCTGAATCACTCTCTGAACAGCTCACACACGAGGAATGCATTTCTTTTCCTTCTAGCACCCCTAGATTCTCAGTACAAACAGTGTAATATTAAATAGCAGATAAGTTACATGTACTTACTGGAGATTTGTAGTAAAGTAATTCGCCTCCTTTAAGCACAAACCACCGTCGTTTCCAGGTCTTTACTTTACCACCCATTTTTAACAGATATCCAGATTTTTCCAAAGGTTCCTGATTATTTAGAAGTTAGACAAAAGGTAGTTAGGTACACACATACCTATACCCCCTCAGAGATATGTATAAATACACACACACACATTTTAATGACTTCAAAGCATGCTAAATAATAATTACAGTATTGGATGAGACTTTTAGTCTAACAACAAAGTTTTTACAAGCACCAATTAAGACAAATGCCATGCATGTAGGATAACTAATTAATATCCCTACTTACAGTTATAGTACATGAAGGAGAGTAACTGATTTGCCCAGAACTATACAAAAGAATGAAGAATACGATGATTCTTGATTTTACTTTCTAATTATTTGTATTAAACAAGGATCAAAATTATTACAATTTAAATATATATATTTTCCCAACTTCAGGGCCTAACCTACAGACCAGATATAAAGCACTGTAATTCAGCGCTCTGGCCAGACACATTTTTAGCGTGTACACATGTAGAACAGAGTTCACAGTTTTGTTCTGCGAAGAAAGCTTAAAAGAAATTATCCTTATCACCAGGCAGTCAACCCACATGTATGATAAGACACTAACTACTAACACAACCCATTAAAAAACTCCCAGAGATGGACCAATGCCCCATAATGGTTTGGTTTCTTTGATCTGTCCTTGTATGTTGCTATACTTACAATTTCTCTGATGTGTATAAAGTTTTTCCTGTATGAGGGAACTATAGAAACGTATTACTGCACATAGATTTCTACTGATTCCTCCAGTGGAATGCTAAGCTGATTTTAGTATTTCTCATGCAATCTGATATCAGATCTGGCTCCAAGAAAGGAAAATCTTAAGTGCTTTGAATTGTCTTCTGAAGTTGTCTACCTACTTCCATTCATTATATAGAAATCTCAGAGTTATCCTCCACTTTCCTTTAATCATTATAGTCTTATATGGGTAACTTATTGTTGATATATTTTGCTATTTGTACTCATAAGGCGGTCTGTGAATATAGAGATTTGGCAGCAGTCTCTGAACATCAATATACACACAGCACCACAGGTCCACTTCTTCACAGAACTTCAGTACTCACATTTTTCCCATTATCACTAGATGAGGAAGAGGTCTTAGGAAGTTTCTGCTCTGGCTCTGAATAGTCTGTATCTACTGAATATGCATCTGGAGGAATAGCGTAATCGCTTTCTGAGGTCACGGAAGACAGAGACACACCTGTGTTAAAAGAAGAAAGATGTTTCTTTATATTTTTTTATTACATTAGAATCAAATGAGATCAGAATATCCATGCAGAAAGAATATCTGAGTAGGATCAGCAGGCAAACAAAAGTATCAACATAAACCATCACGAACCAAGCATTTTTTAAAATATCAGCATATTGAACTATTAGCACAGTGCTAATACCTGAATCCCATTTTCTTCATAATTAAACAGAGTTTAAGTCACTTTTGAATGAAACAACAAATAAATCTTATATATGTCTTATATATATTATCACCTCCTGTTATATTACTACAGCTTTTCTAATGAGGTTAGTGCATCATGCATCATACTGATCCTCTAGAAAACAAATACAGGATCTTTTATTAAACTAAGGAACTTTCCCTTTCCCTTTTCTATCATTTGCTCTAGTATCTGGGTTTCTCATGCAACTGCTTGTATACTAAGAAGCTATGCTCAAGATCTACTGCATGTTGAAGCTGTAGGTGACTGTCTTTATTTTCCAATTATTATAAATTTTTATACCGAGGTTTTCTAAAAATCTGAATTCCAGATTTCAGGATTTTTTTTTTAGAGTTCATTAGCTTTAATCCTGAAAAAAAATGCAACCTGTTTTCAATTCTAGTGAATCATCAATAAAAATTAAAACTTCTTCCTTATTCATCATAATTACTTTCAAACGTGAACATTTCCTTTTGCAAGGACTAGTGTTCTACTCTGGAAGATTACTCTCCAAGATTGAAATGAAGATGCCTTGTTTCCTTTGTTTCATTAATTTCCAAACTCATTTGCCAATTTTATTTAAAAAAAAAAGCTTTTCTCATTCATTGCTTTGGTAAGCCACCTGGGCTCTAAGAGTGGTCTCCTCTCTTCTCAAGCAGGATCTTTAATAACAAATATGCAGCGAGCTAATTACGCACCTAAATTTGTGACTGCCTAGATTTTTAAACACTGTGATCTCAACAAAGATATATACATATGTGTTTTGTGGTTAAGAAAGGTTTCCATGAATAAAACAATGCAAAGACTGTTTTATGAGACAAAAGCACGAGTAAAAGGAATGGCTCCATTTTACAGCCACGGATATAAATTGTAGGTGAAACCAGCTATTAAATTAGTTAATTTACTTTTCCTATTGTGCAAGCATGTGACATGAGATGAGTCTGCAGCCAGGGCACTGGTTTTTGCTCACCAAGAAGGAGCTGGTGGGAAGCAGGCACTTTGGGTCCTTTTCGCACCAGAACTGTAACTACATCACTGGAAAGAGGACTGGATGCCACGTGTGGCTGGCACTGGAAAGCTCCTAGTGGCCCAGTGGCTCTAACTACCTGCTCAAGTGTGACAGAGTGGAAGTCCTGCTAACTGGGATTTTAACATTTATAACAGAGAGTACGGAATAATGTTATTCTGCATTTCTGAAGCAATGTATAATGAAGGATCTCAACACTTGGTCTCACTGGGATCTTAGCTTTTAGTCTCCCTTGGTTTACCCAGTGAAGAAATACTTGAAGGGATGCAACACTGTCACCCCATGAGGACGTATTATATCTTTCAGTATTATGAAGCATATTATTTTCATTCTGCAAATGGAAAACACACAGTTACCTAGAGCTGTGAGAACTGTTTTCCATAGAAGTCAGAACATTACTGGATTCAAGTGTTTAACTAAATCTTTGCACAGGACCTTGAGACAATCACGGTAAAAATGAAAAAAGTCCTTTATTGCATGAGATGACAGAACCAAATATTCTGTTGAGGGAACTTTTCCACATGCTTTCTGAACACATGAAACTGTTACTTTGTTTTATAAACTTGGATGTATGTGAGGTTTTTTCCTAATGGCAGTTACTTTTTTCTATGTTTTCTATGTTTTCTATGTTAAAGGTTCTAGGAAAGCCTTGGCATGACCAAGTAGAGATAAAATGGAGCTTCTTCCTTTGAATGTACAAGTCACTTTGCCCTCATGACAACAGCCAGCTACTAGATTAACATCTTAAAAAGACATCTATAATAACAGCAAGTCTTTTCTCCTGCTTGAATAATAGATCTAGGTTTTGATAGCTGAGATAAAAGCCTACCTTTAAGATGTCCATGCTGTTTAAATATGGACATCTTATACCTACCTAAGAAGATGGCATAAACTGCCCGGTTTTCCAAACTTCCCAGAAGTTATTCATTCTTACAGTTTTTGCCTACCTCGTTTCATAGCCCGAGGACTATTGGGACCACTTCTGCTTCGAGAATCAGACTCAGAAGTCCTTGAGCTGGACCGAGAGCTGTCTTCCTCCTCAGATCCTGACGACTCATCTATAAATGGGCTGTTGCTTATTTGAGTTGCTTTCTGCAGAAATTAACACAACGTTCTTTGATACCTTGCATAAAGGGTATCAGTCATTTCCTTCATGCTGTGGCAGAGCTCTGCTGGCTTCATAACATTCAAAGCTGTTCTTACTTGGGTTGTGAGTTTTGGCACACAAATATTAACAGAAAACTGCATTCCCTTTGCTCTCTGTGTACTCAACCACCCCCACACTTTAAAACAGAAACCTGAGGTAGCTCAAGGCACAGGTCCTTTCAAATCACAAAAGGCTGCCAGAGAACAATGCTGTGATTAGTTACTGCTGGCTATCTGACTACAAGCAGCTTTGGCACCGACACAAGGACATTTCCACACATACGCACACTTTTAATTATGGCACTGAACGCCGTGTGGCTCTGTTTAATAATTAACAAGCCTTTGGAAAAAATCAGCAAGGAACCTAAGAAGAACTAACCTGGGCTAGTAACATTTTATAAGCAACAGTAATTTTTTTTCCAGCTATTTGATGTTTCCATTACTTTGGGGGTTCTGGGATCTCTAAACATTGTCTCATGACATATTTGGCATGGGAGCATCAAATGTGAAACAGCAAGTTCCTGAATGTGAAGCCTAATGATATTTAAAAATTTCCTTTAAACAGTAATACAGTTACCCCTTTCAAAGTGGTGTAGACTGGAGTGGTCATGTTCTTATATATCAGAGATGTATATAATCCAGATATGGAGTATGAAGGTAATGAAACAGCACCTAAAAAAGCAACATATTTTATAAATGACCTTCCTAATTTACCCCTCAATTAACCAAATTCAAATGTAGTTTTTTACATCCTATAACTTCTATGAAAAGCAAACTGACTCCTGAGCTGGTTTGGATGTGAGGTTTATAGCTTTTTGAAATTTACGATGCTTTTAAGGAGTATAAATTAATTGCAGTCATGACCACTAACCCCTTTAAAATTGGAAGTATATGTCTTACCTTGGTACCTGGTATAGAATCTTCAAAATGAATTGCAAAGAAAACTGGAGTAAACAAAGTACAAATTCAGCACAAAGTCACGAGGTAACGCAATAGAAGACAATGGAAAGATAACCAATGATCTTCTTGGTATTAAATAGCAGATACCTGCATCTTCGAAAAAATATCTTAGAGGAACATGGGGCACTTAGCCCTTGCTTGCCAATCACCATAAGAAGAGAATTTTTGTTGATGAGATAATGAATGGCTAAACCACTTACTTTTGTTAAGAGATTCCATGCTGAAAGCTTCAGACATCCTTAAACCAGATTTAGCTACAGCATAAATTCTGCTCTCCTATGCAAACAAAATGGTAGATGGTAGATTATTAATGATGTAGATGATAATTTGATGGTGGATAATTAAAACACAACAATTACTTTTCTTCTGTTTAGGTTCCCTGTAGCCTAGTCTCTGTGTTACTGCAACAATGTGATAAAATAGTTGATAAAATGGCATCATCAGTAGCAGCTGAAAAATGCATCTTTGTTTTATATGCCATACCCATCATATCCATAGTCTGTTTCAACCTTTTTTCACCCACTTCTTGCTCTGTAGCTAACTTATTTTTAAAAAATACTAGTATGAGGGCCCAAAGAAGCTGTAGCGAGAATATTTCTCAATGGAAGATTGTATGCTAAGAACAGAGAAATGCCATTAGGAGGCAACTGTTCAACTGTTTTGTGGCCACAATAAGAAAATCTATAATGAAAAAATATGCATTAAATATATACCTAGAGAAGCTGTTATATTAATACATTATTCATCTCTGAATCATTAATAAATCTCTGTGGAGCTGGAGAATCGGTGAGTCTTGATACAGTTAATTTTGGGTTTTGTATAAGACATATTAATATCTATTTTAATTCCCTGACTGATGGCTTTAAAATTTTACTTGGAAACGTGATCAATAACTTCTGTCATCTGTAATTGTCTTCTGTCAACTTAATTGTCTAGATTGTGAGTGGTACAATGGCATTGACACTGGCACTCTTAGCCACTGTTGGTGTTGATAGTTCCAATTAAGGTAATGCCTCGTCTTGTCATCAAACAGAGAATAAGAAGGGTAGAAGCAACAAAGATCATAGGAAAGAGGCAGGAAAATGAAGTAGTTTCACCAGTAGGAAGAATATCTATAATTACACTTACCCAGGAAGGAAATCGATGTAACGGAGGGGTTGGAGGTTTGTTGCTAGCACCCTTTTTTGTCGTATCACAAGGTTCCTGGGCTTCAGCATTTTGTGCTTCAGTGCAGTCATAGGTAAACACTCCTTCATCACAGCCGATCTCCATTTTCTCTAAAATATCAGTATCTTCTCCATCCACCAGATCAATGTCTGTTTCCTGAGGTCTCCAGGGACGTATCATGCTTATGGCATTTCTGTTTCTACCAAACATCCTGTCAGAACTCAGCTGGGGCTGGCTTAGATGTTTCTTTGCTAATGCTGAATTTATACTAAACACATTAGGAGTCCTTAACTTTGGAGGTGGCAAATTTGAGGGAGAATCTGATGGTGCTGTGCATTGAGAACCTGCAGAAGTTGCTAGAATTGGGTGTTTGGGTGTCAGAGCAGGGGTTAAAATTGGACTTGGGGTATTTGCCTCGCTGGATGAGGATGAATAATCTAGCCTCTGAGACTGAAATTTCTTATTCAGTTCATCTGAAGAACTATCTTGGTCTTTCTTGTTACTTGTGAAGTCAGAGTTGCACTTTCCACCTGGATTGTTCTGACCTTTTCTTTGGGACCCTTGCTGCCAAGAATAGAACTTCTTGTGCTGAGTCCTCTGAACACCGAAACTCTCATCTTCAAATAGAGAACTACTGTCATCAGATGCCGTCAAATACATTTCACTTCCCACTCTACTGTACCTTGCATTCTCTTCAGATGTGTGGCTTGAAAGAGTCGATGCACACCTGGACTTGAGTCCTTTATTGTCTCCTCCATCCTCATCTGAGCTCCAGTCACTCCCAGTAGTGCAGGAGTTCTTCGACATGTCGCTGTCTATATCTTTGGATGAACAACTTGTTCGCACGTTCTTGTTCTGCTCTGATCCAGAGGAACTTTGTTGCAATGACTTCTGACCTTTATTGGTCTCGTGCGCAGGACCAGCAAAGGTAGTTTCCAGGATATCCTTCTCTAGAGGAAAAATATAATGAACATGAGAAAATTACTTTAGCAAACTTGACTGCTAAAAGATTTTGTCATCATGGCTGCAAATAGTAAGTAGGTAATAATTGCAAATGCGTAAGCACATTTATGTTTTTTTTAATACTGTAAATAATAAACCTTAAGAAAAGCATTATAATTTTTTGAATGCAACTGAAGTTGCAATGATGTTTCCGAAAAACTGTAAGAGACATTACTCAAAGTTCTGCCAAACTAAAAATGCCAATAGAATTAAGGATAAGCAGAGTGGAGTCATATTTTAAAGTGAACCACATATGTATAAAAACAAACAAACAAACAAACAGAAACCCCCAAAACCCAGAGACTTAAAAGGGCATATAAATTTAGCTGCTTTATTATATCTAAGGAAAACTGAAGTTTAATAAAAGCTTGTCAGAAAAGATTTACATTAACAAATCAAGTATTCTGAGCATTTCTACAGTGTTTATACAGACATTTCTTCTGCAAGCTATTATTGTATTCCCAGTGGTGAATGCTTAAGATATACAAGAGAGGCTCATGAAAAATGCTTAGGGAAAGACACTGTATTAAAAATAGCTTTGCTTCTGCTGTTCACTTTTACCTGGTTTTGCAAGAGAGAGCTATAGCTTGCAGAGTGTCAGTGAGGCCTACGTGCTCCCGCTGAGTTAAAACAGATGCAAGAACTAGGGACACAGACACTTGGGAGAGCTAATGTTAAATAGCTGTATGAAGTTCAAGTGGATTGGATAAGCCAAAGATTTTAATTTAGTCCACATTAAAGTAATGAAGTCACAAAAAGTTCATCTGTTTCCATCTAGACCAGTCTAAGGTTCTATTTCTTATCCTTTCCCTTGAAAAAAAGATTCTTATTTCTGTTCTCTCATCTATAAAAATTGAAATAACAATACATACCCACCTTCATAATGAACTCAGTATAATATAAATACACAAAATATTAATAAGATCTATTTCAATTTCTGATTTTCTACAGACCTCAACTTGCAATTTTTGGGTACCACAATTAACTGCGGTGAAAATGCTGAGGATCAGAGCAACAGTCTCCTTCTTGAGCTTTTCATGGCTTAAGGGAAGTAGCAAACTGCAGTGGACTTGCTTATTAGCATAACAGCACACCAATTTGCTGGCATTACCAGACTTCAGGGCTTGTTGGGGAAATTGTATGAACTGATCAGGGAGCTTTCTCCTTCTTCGGAGAGGAAACTATAGTGAGAAAATATGTCTGAGACTCCCTTCCGTTTTTCTGACCTTGATCATACTAATGAAAGAATACTGAGTTAATTTTGATGAGTTAGGGCATAAAACTAACACTGGGACACCACTGATATCATAGATAAAATAAACAGAAACTGGACTTAGATGAGAGTCTACACAGGCATAAAAATGTAAGAGCCCTCCCTTACACCACCCTGAAGCAAACCTGGGCCACAGCAAATCCTTTCCTTGGCAGCCAAAGCACCTGACAGCCACTGCACACTGCCAAACAATCTATTAGTGGTATGATGGAGACTCTACTGCTCGTCAGGATTTCTTCCTAGTAATAGAGACTAGCATTAAAGAGGGAGAGAGTACTGCTATGGACTTTGAGAACAGAGGGTTTGGATGCACTGACATAGCTGTCAATTTCAGTTTTCCACCTGTGTCAGAATAAAGCGGCAGGATTGGTGACTAAGTACCTAGCATGTTTTTGCCTTCAGTGTAGTCTGACTCTTTAGATGAAGACTTGCTTGTTTCTTCAAACTTAGGAGATGGCTGAGGACTTCTTGCTCTATTTGAAAAGCATCCGAAAGTCAAACTGCTTAGTCGCTGACACTCTCCAGGTTTTTGTGCTGAAGTAACAGATTTCTTGCCCGTAGCTTCTGAAGAACAGTAATTCAGAAATCTTGTGTTAATGGGATACAGCAAGCTATGCTACTCTTTAATCTGCAGTGTAGTTTGGGTTTTTTTAAGATAACTAAAATTTAGCAGAAAGACAATAAAAAATTTACAATAAATAAATAAAATCTACTTGATACCTCCCCATATCAAAAGAAACCCAGAACCACATTCCTAGTTCTTGAAGACAAACTTTTTAGTGCAGAAAGAAAAAAAAAATCTTTAAATAATTTCACAGCAATAAGATATAAAACATGCACTTAATACAGAATGAAAACCTAGTAAAAATACCTGATCTTATTCTTCTTTGACTGAAGTTAAACCTGTGGATTGGCCTAGGGTACATAATATGTCAAAGACTATGGAACAATAGTATTAAAATATGTGGTGGCCTTCCCTTCAGATAAAAATATTAAGAGAATCTCTAACAGGTGCTGCAGCAAATATAAAGGAGTAGGTTATCAGGCTTAGAAGGTATATATGGAGGACTTCCAAGAGAAGGTGAAAACATAAAATTATTAACTGCCTTGAGAATAAGAAACCTGTCCTTCGGCACAGATTGGCCTGGCAGATGCAGGAACAAAAGGCCCTTACTCATACCTGTAAACTTTAAAACAGTACCACACGATCATAATTTATAACCTGCACCAGCGTGGACACTGGAAATGGTAACAAATTTCTTAATATTTCTGGTCTATCAGTAAATGTGTGTTGAAAACCAGCTGACAAATTCTTCATGTCTCAAAAAGCCTTTGAATAGATTGCTCAGAAGAGGATGACTTAAAGCTGTTTAGTGCTGAAGTATATAGAATCACCTCTGATCAAAAAACATCAAAGAAACAAACCAATCCAGTTTCTTCATGGACAGGTGCATCTTAGTTTAAAAGCTTCATATTGTGTATGTATGTATTTTGTAAATATTTATATTTTCATAAATTATGCATATTACCTGTGCACAGCCACATATATATACACATATACACACATTTCTAAATGTGTATGTGCATATATACAAGAGTTTCATTATGAAGAAGTTAGGGCTAGGTAGCAAACTAACAAGATTTTCAGATGATAGTAAGCTGTCAGGTCAGCTAAGTATGGAGAGGACTGTGGGAACCTTCAGAGAGACTTACGAAGGTTGGTGAACAGGCAATACAGCAGCAAATAAAAATGAATTTTGATTAATGTGAAATAATGCTCTTTGGAGAGGATATTCCTCTTTCCCATATTTACATTTTATTATTTTTAAATTAACTATATCCACTTGGAGAGGAACTGGGTGATACTGTGGCTGAATTAACGGTTTGGATCACCATAGTCAAATGTAGTAATTAAAAAAATCTGATCTGGATTTTGATTCCTAACTTAGCATTTGCTAGAAAAAGCAGATGCAGACTGACATTCATCTATTCCTTAACAGTGCTAGGATCACCTATGCTAAAAAGACATGAAAACAAAGATCTAACAGAAATCCACTCAAATCTTACTACTTAGAAAACCTCTTAAATAACATAGACACCTGTTCACCCAACAAAAGACAGTTGTGGTTTGTCTGCCTGTCTTTTTAATTAAAATGAAATTATTGCTTGCTTAGCACCTTCATGTGCAGTCACTCTGATGTCAATTCATACTAACTGAAGTCTTTATGATTTCACAGACTATTTCAATTATGTGGACACACAAAGTAATAGGGAATAGAAAGAAGTATGTGATATATACAGAAGATTTGTACATTTACCTTGCAGTTTAGATTGCACTGTTTTCATCTCTTTGGTTTGCTTTTGGTTGATCAAGCGAAGGTTCTGATTTTCCACCTCTAACTGAAAGCATATAAATGTCATCTCATCTATTGGTGAAACAATTTTTAAAGTCATTACATCACTTAGATTTTCTCTTCATTTCTGCCTATCTAAGAATAAAGCTAGTTCAAATGGAAGGCTCCTCTCTGCTACTTCTCTTAATGCCACTCCAGGCATCTGTTTATTCTCAGCAATGAAATTCCCTGCAATGACTGTTGGCTCAACTTCTGTTAAAATCATTCTGTTAAACAACCCAAGACTGCTTTAAAAAGCCTTAATAATTAAGAAAAAAAGAAATCTGCATTGGCATTTTTAACAAAAGCAAAGGGCTAGAATTACAAACTTCTTTGCCACTTGGCAAACCCAAAAACAAGCAGAGGAATTAAGAGGGAATGAAGGTGCTAATGCCTCCTACCATCCCACGGCAAAGATTAAAAAAATAGGTACCAAAAAACTTTATACAAAGCAGAAGATCTTCTAAAGCAAGAAAAACCCCAACAACTCATTGCTGTAGCTCACTACCAGGAGATTAAAGATGTTGGTTCAAACTCCCGGTCCAAATTAGGCAAAGAGAAGATTTGAGTCAGTATGCCGTATCACACAGAGGGGAGCCAGCAATTCCAGTTCCCGCTGGGTGACATCCAGCCACCTCTGTGAAACTAGCTTGAGATTCTCCAGGTTTCAAGCTAAGTAAATAGTTTGAGTCATATTTGATTTTGTCCAAGCATTTTCAAGATAATTTTAGCTAAACTTAATTGCATGTATTTTCAAAAATTCCCCTCGCAGACTAATAG
>JAHREE010000287.1:5555352-5572234 GCA_033628505.1 Tringa tobata
CAACTAGCTCTGACTCAGCTTAAACCTGAAAGCAACTAGTTTCTCCAGCAGTACCTAATAACCGCTAAGTTCTGTACAAGCATTAAGCAGTAGCACTGCTCTTTCACACAATTTGAGTTCTGGATAATGCAGTGCACTGAAGACCTAAGTTCCTTCTGTCTTTCTGTGCTGAAACTGCACAATGCACCTCTTGCTAGGAATATATGCACAGAACCAGGAACTTAATATGATGTTCATGTAAACTATTGGGACAAAGAATACGATTTGAGTCAAACTGTTGCTAAGATGAATGTAAAGCTAAGAGCCAAAGGAGCTAGGAGAATAATTACCAAGAAAAATAGCATTCAGAGATTAAAAATGGAAGAAGAAGGTTTATTTTTGCTTCTTTAAGAGTCAACTATTTCAAGAAGGTATTCTAAGAAGCTTTATGTGATCTCACAATATGGATACGTCAGTCAGCTTCCTGGCAACAACTAAATGTGAGATTTTATTTGGAAAATTTATAAATGGTCCTCAATTTATTTTAGGAGGTTCCTGTTAAAAAAAGCAATCTATATTATTCAGCAAGAATGGAATACCATAGTTACCAAACATGAGCACTTCTATTACATTTAAATTGGCCAGCATTTCAATAATTCGATGCCACATAACAATTACTAAGTAAGTCCTGATTTTCCCTTTATTTAGAGTTTGTATATGTTTGTTTTCTAATGTCTATTGTAACAATAAAGATTTTTAAATATCTATATAAACATATATAAAAATATATATAAAAATTATATATAATATAAATATATATAAAATACATAAAAATAATCTCTAACCAATCCGCAAAATTGTTTTACCTGAAAAATTAGATTTACATCTATGCTCTGCCTGCTTTGCTACTCTATAGACCTGTGAAGTTCAAAAAGAAAAAAATATTGCTTTAGGATACTCTGAAAGTTATCAAACTTGTTGGGCAAAAGATTGGACCTAGTTCTAAGGGAAGGATTTCTCTTCACAAAGAAAACCAAACCTTAAACCTTCTTCTTAAGGTAGTAAGAAGTTTCATAACAATGATCACAGCATTACTGAGAGAGAAGGTGAAAATATGTGATTGGACGAATAGCTAATTGTTTAAATCAAAAGTCATGCTTTGAACTTGTCAAGAATAAAATGCAGTGGTAAATTCTCTTTAGCCAGTGACTATGAAGACAATTTCAGACCATGGATAGATAGCTTGAGATCCTCAAATCAAAGAAACAGAAAAAAAACAACCCACCAACCTCCCCCAAAAGGGAAATACTATCTTAACTTAACCTCCTGATGGAAGTGGTAGGTAACTGTAGCCCTATCCACATTTGGAGGTAAAGGTCAGTCTACTTTACAGATGCAGAAGAAAGAACTCTCACCTATGGCTGCAACTTGAATATTGATGACAAACTCTGACTTTATAGAGAAAGTGATTTGAAAAACAGAAAAGTCTGTTGAATTAGACCTGTGTCGCACCAGCTTCTTTCTATGAACATCTACACAAATCACCAGGATCACTGGAATTAAATGGTATATATCACCTGTTAGGCTACACATTTCTTGAATGAACTACAGTCTGTAAAGTATCAACAGACTTAAAGTTGGCTTCCCAGGAGAAACATGGAAGGCCAGTATGTCATTGATAACATCTGCCATGTGAAGTATATTTAAGCTTAATTTTCTATCATGTCCTGAATGAGATAACTTGAAATAATGTCCCAGTTCAACAAACATCCTGTAAGGAATATTTTTGTCATGCACATTTATGATTAGTGCAGGCTCTTTCCATAAGTCATTAAGGATTTAGAGGTCTCCTGTCATAATCTATACTGATTTTGGTTTTACAGTCTTAAATATAAAGAATATATAAGAATATAAAGAATATATAAATGTTTTAGGACCGTGCACAAAAAATACGTGCATACTGACTAAAAGAACAGTATCAACACAGGTACAGAAGAACAGACTTCTACTTTAACCTGCACTTTCTCCTTCTAAGTGTAAAAATCCTCTTATAATTTTCAGAAAATGTGTTAGTGCACGCTGCATCAATTATCTGAATTATGGAAAACAGTACCTATTGTTAGAAACAGATTTGTTTTTAAACTTAGCGAGGAAATAACCACTCTACATCTGACACTCATCAAACTGAGCTATTTTTGTTCAAACAATGAACAGAGAAATGCCACATGTGAACAAATACTGATTGCTTTGAAGAAACATGGCAGCAATAAAGCCGAAGAGGTGCGCTGCCTTGGAGGTCTGGACATTGAAGCACAACACACAGTCACCGGGAATTTTTTACAATACAAATGCAAAACACATAGGGATTCTATTTCAAAGGTCACCTGGAAGTTTCTTGACTGTATTCAGAAATATTCAACATATATTTTGTTCAAGTAAAGAAATTTTTATTTTACTAAAACATGTATTGCATGAAATCACCAAAGGGTATAAACTCAAAGCCATCATGCATGTCCTTTTGTATGCATATATATGTATATATACTTTCATTTGTATACATATATATACAGATCATTGTTTCTGTAATGTGTTTGAGAGAGAAATTACAGCACTAAATTGGTAATTTTCCTGATATTTGAAATAATTATTTAATAATTTTAAAGGAAATCTTTTATTTTAAAAATAAAAATTGCTGGAATTATTTCCTTTTTGAGATATGAAAATGTATGTTATTTATAGGGACAAAACCCTAGTTTTTTATCCAAGTCAATTTTCAACATAATAACTTGTCCCATTCACATTTAAAATTTATATTCTAATCAGTGCATAATGCACTGCCTCCTCATTTTTAATATTGTAAACAACACAGTTGTAGCACAAAGACTTTTTGGAAATCTTTTTGAAATACATATAGGAAAAAATACGACAATTAATGAATGAAAAAAAAAAAAGCATCAATTCTCTGCAAGCATTTCAAAGCTGCTGAGAATAGCTCAGTTTTCAAAAATGAAAAATTAGTTTAAACCTAATGTTTCTGAAGCAGAAATACAGTCTGTCTATTGATTAAGAGCAGAGCTTCCAGAGACTTGAGAATGGTATGTTTAGAGTCTGCTTTTTTCCTTTCATTTCAATTTTTTAGTTCTTCCTCATCTGAAAAAAGGCCCAAACCATCTGTGGTTGAAAAATAATGTTCCACATAAAAAGAAAAGTAGTAAATCTGTCCATTTTTAGATTCAGCGAACTATCAGTCCTCACACCACAGAGGTCTTGCCAAAACCGAAGAAGCATGGGTATATAGTTGCTTCTACAAATAAACAAATAGGAGAAGCGAGTGAGGGATAAACACACCTAGAGCTGTCTTTCAAAGGTGTAAGCAGATAGAAATAGGTGATGAATAAATACAGGCTGGAAATCAGAATACTCTCATTTTCCACATTGACTGAAAAAGATCTTGGAACTGCCTTCTAAGTGAAGCTCTAAAGGCAAAAGATATGACTTTTTAAGTGGTGCTTGATAAGTTTATAAATGGTTTGAAGAATATTCCTGCCAGCTATTCCAGAGCACTGCATGTGGCCAAGATTTCCCCTTTCGGTTCTATATTCCTATGTTTAAACCCAAATATTTCAACAAATCCCTGCATTTCTGTAAGAAAAGAGCCAGTACTGCTTAAAAGCAAGTCAAAGTCTGTTTTGAAGACTTTCTTGTTTTAAAACAAGAAAAAAACTACCCGCTTTCTTGTTTTAAAATATGCTATGCCTAATCTATGCATGTATAAAGCCTTGCATACATTTGTTAAAAGCAATGCTAAAACTGTTTTAGAAGCATGACTTACTCTTTTTACAAAAAGGTCTCTCTTCTGGTGGTTTAGCTTAGGAAAACACAGTACTGTTCCTCCTACTTCTGTAACTCATTTATTAAAAAGCTGACTGGGTATGTTCCACCCGTATTTTCAAACATTATTCCTTTTGACTTGACACTGATTTCTCTTCTACATATTATGTATCTTCCAGAAGGACAGTGCTAAATCTTTATAAACCACAACCATAAAATATGACCTGACCAATTAAGCCACATATACAAAACACCTAAAGACTAGAGATGTAAAATCACAATATTAATACTTTACAGGAAAAATAAATGGTAAGATAATTTCTAAAGAAGGAATTAGCACCTGCCTTATGTAAGATACACTTTGCTCTTTACTGGATGATTTTGTTTATCCCAAATGCAATACATTAATTAAAAAGACTTATCTTTAATTAATAGAAATCCATCTTGTCTCACAAATCTAGGATTTGATACTTCAGACCTACTGATATTTATAAAATTAAACATGCCTTCAGTAAAAAATGAAATTGAATACTTTGGCACAAAAGCATTTCCATAGAACAAGATGAAATCTATACAAATATTTCTCAATGGTGTGGATTTAGTCATTAGAGTGCAGAACTGCTTTACGAACCGTACCTTCTTGTTGCCATAGATTTCCCCAAAAGGGCTAATGCTAAAGGCTAAGTTTTAATGGGGCTCAAATGTTCCTTAGTCTATTCACAGACCAAGCATGGTGAATTTTCTTCACTATTTTACTGTATATAGAATTCTACTGTTTGTTATTATATCCTACATGAAAAAGAAAGAATTAGTTATCTGGCTTAAATCCCAGAAGCTCTAGCTCCAGCTTTATTTTTCCTTCAAATCCCATCTGAATGCCCACGTCGGTTATGAGTAGTGCAAAACTCAGCTTAGTGCTCACAACCTGACGGCTCACAAGCTGCCACTCTTCAGCACACTCCCATTTTTTCCTTCTCTTGTCTTCTCCATTTTTAATACCACCTAAAAGGTAAAAGACTACAACTCTTCTCATGAAGAAAGCAGCGTCAAATATTCTTCTGCAAATTTGCCATCTAACCAACTCCTCTTCATTTTATCTCTGTCTCTGTTCGGACTGCTCACCACAGGGGTTATCTCTTTTCTCTGCCTCAATCGTGGTCAGAAATATGGAGTGTAAAAGCAATTTAGTCTTTGAGGACAGTGTTATATATAAATATCTGTGTATGTATACACACATGCATAGACACATATACACTCCTCCTGCTTCTTCTGAAGATGGCAAGTAGTTCTACAGTCTTGATGTGCAGAATAACAATCCTGTCCATTTCTAGCTACAGCAACTTCTGGCACTGCTCTCCTAGTTAGGCAAAAGGCACTTCTTAATTGCAACTCTCTCTGAACTCTCCTTTTTAGCTCTTCAGCTCCTTCGCATGAACTATGTTTAGCACGAAGGCCTTTCCTTGGAACAAAATGAAACCTACAAAAATTGTCAGTTTCCATCTGCTTAGTTTCCAAAATGATCAGGCTTAGAATTTTTATCGGTCTCCATGATATGAGACTGGTTCTACCACTGAGTTATATTCTACTTCTTTCAAGTTCTTTTCAATATTTTAACATGATTTTAAGAATAATTACTTAGCTCAAAACACTTTCCTAGTGCTTGTTATATGTGTGAAAAGTACATATGAAAAAGCAATCTTTCACATTTCAGCTGAGTTCATTATAGTAAAATTAATGATTTCTTCTGGAAATTATATAAATTAAAAATATGGAACAGAAAAGCCGAGGGAGGGAACTCTTCCAGAATTAGTAGCTAGGACAGCTTCCAATAAATATACAGATTCAAAAAAGTTAAATTCAGCAGTGGGATTTGAGTAGGCAGTGTACGGAAGGTCAAATGAGCAGCATGTTATGTTGGCTGAATAATTGTGCTTTTCCCAATGTCAGTCATAGGACTTTCCTAAGCCTCGTAAAATACTAGGAATGTTCACTCTTTCTGGCTGTCTTCTTTCCAACTCACATCTTGTCTTGATAATTAAGGTAGGCACCGCCACTCTAGCACAAACAGACATTATTATAGTATTCAAAATCTTGAAAGATGTGAAGATACAGTTTAGCAAGATGGAAGGATGTACCAAAGCACTTTGGCAGGCAAGGCAAAAGAAGTCTCACATGGTGCTTAAAATGAAAAGAGAAAGCTGTCAACAACTGGTTGTTCATCTCTATTCCAAGGCAGCTGCCTGCTTTGTTTTGTTTTGATCATCGTATTGCAATTGTGGAAATTCTGCTACTTCTGTCTCCCTGACTTGTGAATTAGAGCCACAACATGACCATCTGAAACAGGAGGCATTTTTTCCCTGCTGCTGCCTGAGAAGTGCCTTAAGAATCAAAGGCAGCACTGACTGCCAAAGTTTAAAAAATTGAAAACTTGTCTGAAACTGAATTTATTAATTAAATTGAAGTGTATAGGACACCTAGGAAACACAGACGGTAAAGAAGCAAGAGATTCCAGAAATATATGTAAGGCAGCATAATGTAGTTTGAAGACATGACAACAGATATTTAAAGCCTGAAAATACTCTCTGATGGAATGAAAATTAAATGCATAATTTCTAAGTGCAGAAAGAGTTCCTTCCATGAAAAATGGAGAAAAAATCTCATAGCTCCTACAAGTGAAATGCTAAACATATATTAGCTGCCCACTATTGAAGCTTCCACAACTTCCAGCAACTTACTCATCTCAGGTGGGCTGGAATAGTACAGATGTCCTGTCTCCCTGTGCCACCAGAGGGAAGGTATCAGTCCTCTGGCCCCACAGCAGGGGCTGTGCTCTTTCATGTCATTACCCAGCCTGGCCTCTACAAGAACAGCTAATTTATTGCTTCCTGAGTTCTCTTTTTAACTTTTTCTTTTCCATCTTCACCCTCCCTAGAAAGAATGTAGGTTTAAGATGTGCAAAAACAGTTAAAAAACAAAACAAAAAAACCCCAAAACCAAAGCCACTGTTAAAAAAAGGCACAAGCTTTTAGACAAGGGATAAAAATAGAGTTATAGGGTAAAGAGTATAGGTATTAAAAAGGCAAAAACAAACCTAATACTCTGACCATATAAACGTTTAACTTTTGTTCTCTGTAACTCTCCTTGCTTTCTCCTGTTTGTATCTTCCTAATTGCATCTGAATTATTTTCTACAACAAGAAGTTTTTTAAAAGCAACTGAAATACTGAAAAATAACCTTCATTTTAATAATTTTGGTACTGCGGCATTTTGCTCCTTTTTACTTTACCCTTCATAAACCTTTGAATGCAAATGGAAATACTTATTGTGCTGTGCTTTTTTACAGTTTTCATATTGGCAATCACTGCATAAGTCAAATGTGTTACGGACTTTTCCTCTGAAAACATTAATCCTTAAATTGTCACGCCACAGATAACAAAACACACCGAATCTGCTTCATTCTGAAATGTCAAATGACATAGTATAAATATGCCTGCAAAATGAATAAAAATACAGTGCGACATGGATTTAGCTGTTGATTTGTAAGACAAAATCAGTAATGTGTTATGCTTTGGAATATATTTGAAATAGTATTTGGCCTAAAAATGTTATCATTCAACTTTCATAATCTGTAATAAGAAAGTACAAATATTAGTGCATTTGTCATGTACATACTCAGTTGCCAGCTGAGCATGTGTGCAGAGAATATACAAATGGAAGGTTAAAAGCAAACAAAATACATGTATGAAAATAATCCTCTCTCTTAATCATTTTTGAAAATCATTCAAAGTATCCAATAATGACCATCAACGCTGAAGGAAACAAACTTGGAGACATACACATGAATGTTGAGTATTACTGGACAGCCCATAATGCAACATTTGGGATAAGGCCACATTCAGTCCTTATGGGGTGTGATGAAAAAGAAATTCGGTGGAGGCAGCCCAAGAAGAAATTTAACACAGCTATGTAGTTCTTCTACTGAAAAGATTTTTTAGTGATAGGAAAAACATTAGCTTTATACCTGACGCTGCACACATATTTTAGGTGAAAAATGTACTTACTGTGGAAAGAATGAGGGTCACCAACTTTCCCTGTGACATGAAATGCTACCCAGGAGCTAAACTTGCAGTAGAACACTGTAATCTTTTACTCAATTAAGTTTTTTTTAGTAAACTCTTCATATGCATAAGACTCAAGCTGCATTAAAATAAATGCTTCTACTTAAAACTCAGTTCCACAGCCATCCTAAATTTGGTGTACTAGGGATACTTTCTAAATCATTCCTTAAATTCCTGTAAAGACCTCTCCCACTTACAGCAGCAGATTCTGCTTAAAACTCCAACAAGGTCTCTTTCTTTTCATGTTAGATTTATAAATATAGACTCTTTACTTGGCAAAATGAAAACAAATTAAAAAACCAAACAAATAAACAACAGTGAATGGATTATTTTTCTGAAAACATTGTATATTCCTTAGCTCCTCTCTCTTCTTCTCCTCGAGTTCACTACAAAATTAAAGTTCTGGTAGCCATCCCTCTGAAATGTACTTATAGACTGCAAATTTCTCAAATTCCTCAACCACTGAGGTTCAAGGAGGAGCATTTGCTGCACTCACAAAACACAATAAATATTTTGCTTTTTTAAATTAGAACACATCTATCACAAGAATAAACTGAAGACTTTCTATGTTGACCGTTCATTTATTTGCAGGGGCACTATTCAATAAAAGAACTTTGCAAAGGTATTTTATTTCCAGTGTATAAGAAAAGTATCTCAATTAATCCACCGCCCGAATATATTTACAAAAGCACATAGGTCACAGAGACAAATACTGAAAAAGGATAGATTCAAGCAAACCCTTATTAAAATCTTCATTTATACCAAACTATAGAACAAATTTAAGGGGAAAAAACCCCAGTGGCAGTTTCTGATAAGTCACACACGCAGTGTAATAGGATGTAACCTCCTTTTCCTGATTCACTGTCCTGAAGAGACACCTCTCAAATGCACGCAGGGGGGGAAGACCGGAGAGTTACCACCAATTCACTTCCCTCGCCTTCCTGCTGTAGATCCACCTGTTTGTGTTACAATATCATTCTCTCTGTTTTCTACAACAATTACATAGTTTAATACTCATGAGGGTTTTACGTCTGTCATGCCATGGTATTGTGATTTCTGTTGCTGTTTTGAAGTGGAACGCTGCCTGGAGCTATTGTTCAATGTTTTAGTATACGTTTCATAGCACAGAGATGATTGTAAACAAAACCACAAATAAAGGCCTGGGCTAATCAAAGTAAGAGCGAGAAATATTTGTGTGCTTTGCAATTTTGTTTCATTCTGTAACAGGTAACATATCTAGAAAGTGCCTGTAAAGACTGACATCAGCTGTACTCTCATCTCCTCATTAGTACCAGAATGCCCATCAAGTATTGGCAGATCAGGTCTTTGTTATTCACTTTGCTCTTTCCCATATATATTTTTGAGCAACAATTCCAGGCAGTTTAATCTCAAAATACTGCAAGTTTATCTTTCCCTTTACAAATACTGAGATTTGTTTGTATAATTTGGAATTTTAAAAATATGTGAAAAATAACCACTGGATTGTTACAAATGAAACCAACATAGAAATAAATACAGCTAAGACTGTAGCTAGCGTCCAGTTTGAAAATAGTTGGGTTTGAATTGTGCAAGAGTGGTAAATCTGCAGATGAATATGATCTATTTTGTTGAGCTCTGACCAGTCTTTGATGCATGTCCCAGTTGAATTCCAGTTTATGAATGAAAGATTCATATTAAAAAGTTGAAGTGACAAAAGTGAGGAGAAGTATCGTATTTCATGAAGTCTGCGAATGCTCTGCTCTGGAGAGTAATATATCATATTATCCCAGCTGAATACTTGCTGGACCTGTGGTTTTCAATAGAAAATATTTCTCCCATTTTTACCTCCTGTAAACATTTTGATTTTTCTAAAACTTCCGGGAAAGCTAAGGCAAACTAAAAGAAGAGGGAAGTAACACAAGAAGTTCTTAAGATTTTTTAATCTATTTTGGAGTCATATTTCTCACAGATGAGAGAGAATGAGCAATTTTCCTTTGAATGCTTTGTTTCAGGCACAGTGCTGAACATTTGTGATTTTATCCTTCTTATTCTGATTTTTTTTAATATGCTGCCTTCATGCATACATTTCTACTAATTTAAGAGGACATTTCTAGCAGTTAAGAGTCTGTAATTGCAAACTGTAAAGAAACAAGTGAAAAGTCAAATAGAAAGCATTAAAACTTCTAAATTATGTTTTTTTAAACTCAGATAGTTTTGTGAAGTGCTGTTCATGAATCTTAATTTTTTCATTGGCAAAATGTTAATCAGCAGCAACTGCGTAAAACATGGCAGTTACGGCTGCTGGGAAGTCCCTAGAAAAGTCATGTCCACTGTTTAGGCACTTGATTTCCATCCCAAACAGAAGTGATCCGAATCACTTTGGGGTAAAGAGACAGCAGAGATACAGGACACCCAATAATCTGCTGAGTCTTACAGCAGGCAGTATTGTCCTCTCTGATGGATGTTCTCCTCCAAGACTGATGGTAATTATTTCTTAACTCATCTCTGGGCCTTGCTAACTGGAATGAAGGATACAAGTAGCTTTCCTTTTTCGCTCTTTTTTTTTAGATTTTTAAATGAAATGTGAAAGGATGGCATTTGCACGGGTGGTTGCACTTCCAAAACACAATATTCTGCAATACCTGTTCAGTGAGAGTTTGCCTTAATATGGAGAAATTGCAGGATTGGGTAAAAAAAACAGAGTTTTCAACTACACTGGTTTCTAACAGCAATATTTTTAGCCATGTCAAAGCACAGATATTTAGAGTACTAACTGTAAAAATACAATTCCAGTGGAACTCAGTGTTATTATACAATGATTTTATATTGCTATAAATTTTCATGTTCACTTTCATAAAAAAAGACATACTTAATGAAAAAAATCAAATACAGAAAATACTGAATTTCTTTATTCCATTTTCTTTCCATCTCAAAATGAGGTTTTGTACCTCTACAGAAGAGATTAGGGTACAAAAAGATAAAATGAATAGTAACAAAATTGCCAAATGATATCCAGTCAAGAACTGGATGACGTAGTTGAAGCAGCTGTTGATCTGTAAATCTGATGTCTGTAGTAAGAAAATTAGAGGAAACTAGATGAGCAGAATTAGGAGGCCATGCAGATAAGTATATTAGATGAGGGGAGAGTCAAAGTGGCCCTTACAAAGAGGAGTGTTGGCTCACAAAGCTACTGAAGTTCTTTGAGGGGATCACAAAGGCTGCAGATAGGGGAGATCTGGTTTATATAATTATTTGCATTTTGGAAAGTGTTTAAGGGGGAAAACAGCAACAGGGTAAGAGGGAATGTCCCTCCACAAACTAAAAAATAGTGGGTGATTGGTTACTTCCCACGGTGACGGGCGGCTGTCAGTGCAGATCTGCAGAGATTTGTGCAGGGCACATGCTCTTCAGCATAATCACAGACATTTGGTAACGGGCACTGGGCAGTGGCGCGACCAAGGGTTTTGATGGTATTTTGTTACTCAGAAAAATAGAAGCTTTCTGACTAGAATGGCTTACAAGAAGGTCCTTACAAAATTTACTGACCAGTCAATAAACTAACAAATAAGTGTAATGTAGAAATCTAAAGGACTTCATAAATACAAAAATATATGTTTTTCCTGCTTGAATACTATTTCGCTCTTGGCCCCCAAAAAATATAGTAAAATGGCATGATTCAAAGAGGGCTAAATGAGGATGCTAAATGTATTTCTGGCTTTCTGTATTTCTGGGAGACTGGATAAGTTAATAGAAGAGAAGCATTAACATAAATGAATACAGTAAAAGTATCACTCTAATGAACTACAAAAGCTTATGAATTTTATTTTTCTTTTTTGGGGGAAAAACTGGTGGAAAATTTAGCTCTAGGGAAAATATAATAGTTTTGACAAAATAACTTTTTCAGTAGAAATTCACTGAAGTCAATGATAACAGAGTCCCAAAGATTCTCTAGAATGTTTTGTCCCTTGTATTCTTTTAATTGCTTTGTTCATGAAAATATTGCCAGGTAAATACAATGGTGTTTTTTTATATTTCAAACATGATCAGCCATAGTTGCAGATGTCTTATTATAGGAAAACCAAGTCTGGTAAATTATATGATTTGGTAAGGAATACTGGGAAAAATAATACTTCTGGATTATCTCCCCAATGATTCCTGTGTCTTAAATCATACCTTAAATAGTTAGGAAAATGTGTTAAATATTAACTTCAATGTTGTAAAAGTGATTACAGGATACATACTTTTCTCTGCAGAAAAGCTGCCAGTGTGTTCTTATTTGAAAATGAACATTTCTTGCTGGCAAATCTCATGTGTGAAATTCTTTCACAGCATTGAAACATACCTGTTTTCCATACATTGTGTTCTAAAACACTTCTTTTTTCTTCTGAAAATATCCCAGTACTTGTAAACTCAAACTATTACATGTGATAAGCTCTCATCATCAAATAAAATCATTTATACAGCATTAAAATTCATACCATGAGACCTACCTTTTCTGCTAACAGTTCTCTGATCTTGCTTGCCTGGAGACGAAACTTCATTAACTGTGACTCCAGAGTTAAACATCTTTCCTTCCAGTTTACAGTACCTTCTGGCTCTGAAAGTTCAGCCATATTTATGCTGGAAAAAGAAAGGGAAAAAATCCCCATGTCAAACAGTCTGCATTTAATGTCTGACTTTTTTTAAATATACATACTAACTTATTTTATATAAATCTCAAGAATATCCTCTAATTTTGTACATGTACAGCTTCATAAAACTTACTTTTGAAACTGGGAGATTTCTGAAATCTCTGTTGATAATATTTAGGTTTATCAGAATTTAATTTCTTCAATTATTTTGGGGCTGCAATATGTTTTCCTTGATAAGCAGAGACACATCACGCATTTTAATCTTCAGTTACTGTATATAACCTTTCTTACATAAAAAGGCTTGTAGAGAACTAAGCTTTTGCTAAGAAAATGTCTTATGCAGGTGTAACTACCTGTGAGTTAGTAGCACATTTGGTTTTATGCAAATTTGATGTTTGGCAGATGACTCTTTAAAAAGTGTTTTAAAATTCTTATGCTTAATCAAAATGCCTTTAAAATTTAATATCCTTAATGAGATGCAAGGGGGAGTTTCTGGTTCCAAACGTAAAGCCTGGTGAGCGAACGGTCCATAATGGGTCCCCCACATGAAAAACAATCCCTTTACATTAGTTGTTGCAGACCTCAGGACATCCTGATTCAAGCATGTTTCGGGTTCAAATCTGTGCTTTTATCTATATTTAACTGCTCATGCCTTCTGGAAATTAAGCGCAGTGCCCTTTTGGACAAGCACTGCTGGAAAAATTATTCGGGATGAGAGCTGGCTCATCATGGTTTGAGTCTGAGAAGCCAAGAAAATCATCTGCGTGTAAGCAGAAGGACTGGGCTCTGTTGTATTCCAACTATTTGTAGGCAGCTTAATAGAGAGTAAGTGGACGACTGAATGTAAGCATTCAGTCCAACAAGTCCCCCTGCGAGCAAAGGCCCTGGCCTTTGCAGGACTCCGGACACATAGGTTTGGCTTGGAAAATAAAGCTTGAATTCCCCCGAAGTATTCAATTTATCTTTGAAATAACAAACAGTCATAAGAGCACCATTCAGTGGAAGACAGCTGGAAGATCACAGCAAACAAAAAAAATTACCGGTCATAAGGTTATGCTGCCTGTTCATCACCTTTGTCATGGACAATGAGATGCTGACAAGGAAAGGCAAGGAGCAACCGTCTTCAGTGTGATGAAAGAGGCTGGCACAGGAAATTCATGCATAATATAGTATATAGATCTCTATGCTGCAGCTCCTGACCCAGTTGAGACCCCCTCCCTCCCTGCGACTGCTCCAGTCCTTCAGAAGCCTAGGTTCAAGCACTCCCCTTCCTCCCACTCTCAGAGGAGGCAGCCCTGGTTCCCCTCCTTCCCCAGGCTCTCATCAGCTAGAGGGGAAGGACCTACAGATTTATCCTTTCCACTGTTCGCGTCATCAGGAAGGAAAAGGCAGAGCATCACAAGAGATATCAGCTATGAGGAGGATTCCAAAAAGTCCTTGACTTTTCTTCAATACATTGATATTTTCTAGTTCTCATCTAAATTTTCAGTGTTTCAGATTGTTTCAGTGATTCAGATTGTTTCAGTGATTCAGATTCTCAAGTTGATGAGAGCTAAGCAGGTGAAAAACTCTTGCTGTCTCAAAACTTTTTTCCTTTCACATACCCTAATTTTTTCTTCCTTTCATTCCATATCTTAAGTTAGGAGGAAGAAGAGGGTCACCACAATCACTTGTCTGAAGGTAACTGCTCCATTCTGGACTCTCTCTTCCTCTTGGTCCTGCAGGCTGTGATTCAAGCTGTTAAACCTGAGGTTACAACCATCCCTATTCAGGAATCCTCCACTCGGGAATCCCCATGGAATTACTGGGATTTAAGCACGTTATTGAAATAGTTTCCTGAGCCGATCCTACAACACCCGAATTCCGAACTTTAAGCACACCATCATTTCAGCTGCAAGCCTTCTGGGTGACTGATGTCTTTTACCATTGCTCCCCTTCTTTTGAGCTTGGCAGAAAACTCCCCGGACTGTCAGGGAACCAGTTTGCTCACCTCCGTGCTGTCCCTAATCCTCGCTCCTCTCTCCTTGTGCAGAGTCCCCACGCTCAAGGTGGCACTTCCAAGCAGCAGCTTCTCCTACTTTACAGAGGAAGCAGAAGTTTCAGCTGCAGATTAATTTGGACAGACAGCCTGGATTCTGCTCTCCTAAGTAACAAGGAATGACAAGTTCCCATTAGACAGTCTATTTAGGGTTTTTTAGAATGTTTTTCCTTTTTGACTAATTACAGCGACATAAGAGAGAGATGAACTCAGCCAACATCTGGCCCAGAGTAGGATATTTCAGCGTTTGCGGCAGTGAAAACACAAATGGATCAAGTAGTGAAAGAATTTTTGCTTTTTTGTAGGGCGCAATATTACAGGGTGGAGTTAAAAATGTTTGTCTTTCAACAGACCAAACATTTGAGTAGATGGATTGCTGGCAGCGAACAATGCGTTCAGCCAAGTAGTTTCTCAATGTCCGAGCTAATTAATATTCCACTGTATAAACATTACAGATAAAAAGTTTGAAAATAACTCCCTTTATTGTGGGATGTTTGTTAGAGATTATAGTAATTTACTTCATATTTTCCAACAAGCCAATGGGTTCTGGAAATATTTACAGGCACATAACACGCTGTTTACAGTTGCGGAGTGAATGATCTTACTTTGAATCAATGACTTCCTGTTTCTTGTTTGATTCCCCAAGGGAGGAAAAAAATGAGTTCATCTCTCTTGGCTTAATAGAGTAACTCTGAATCAGCAGTCGAACCTACACAGAGTCCTCCCCTTCTTCCTGCTCCAGTTCCCACCGCAAAGCCCTCCGTTTCACACACCCCCCCCCCCATCTATAAAAATAAAATCTTTTGAAAAGTAAACGAAAAAAGCACCCATTAAAGCAGTAAGTTCTAATTATGTCATCAAAAATTAATTGAGACAAGTTTGACAAGTCTGGAAAGATTAAATTCGTCTTTTTCATTTTTTAAGTTTATAAACCTCTTCATAGGCTTCAAGAAGTCAGAATGTCACATTCTCCCCAAAGGGGTTGATATAATTTCCTCTTCTTTGCCGTCTGCTCGGAAATTATCAAAATACATTTCAGGGGGAAGGAGGGAACAATGTTCTAGCTTTTTGAAGCACATTAAAAATTTACATATTCCTTATCGCGCTGTCAGTGTTTTCCTCTGTTTTTAACGAAACGCTGTGTTTAACTGAACAATTCAGATTCTGTCCATATGTTCTGCGTGTCCTTTCTCTGCTGGAGAAAGCTTGGTAACTCCTCCTGTCTCAACGGGAGTGGGTTTGCGCCGTACACGGTGGGTTCCCTACGCCATCCTGCAATGTTCACCAGCCCAGATCCACTTGGACCACACCTCTCGCATTTCAGTCGCCTTTCTTCCACCCTTTTCACCCAAACTTGGCACTTTCAAATATTTTCGGAGCCGTAAAGGTTGGACTGGAGAAAGGAAATGATGAGACACAGAGTGGACCTGTCTGGGAATCAAGGAAGTCATTCTCAGGTTTGTTGCTGGCCAGGGCCCTTACTGGTGCCGAAACACTGGTAACTTTATTTTCCGTTTGACTCATTTTGCATAATTCTGCGCTCAGACAAACTGCACCCTAAGCCATTTACAACCTCCTTCAAAATCTGATTTACAAACAGGTTTTCCGCTGCTTCCGAGATATTGATGAGGTTGTTCCTGTGAAGGAACACGTCAGCCAGGGCTGCCCCACGCCAGCCCCGGGCGCAGACCCCCGACAGCCCTCCCGATGCCAAGGGCCAGGCAGCCCCCTCCTGCCCCGTTCCTGCCCCGCTGCCCGCTCGCCTCCCCCGGGGAACGGCAGAACCGAGGGACGCCCAGCCCCTGCGTGTAGCAATCAGCCTTAAAGCGCAGAAGGTCATTTTACATCCTTTTCCCGATGACAATAACTGTAAAGGTCGCAGTGGGACATCACCCTAGGTACGGATGTTTAATTTTTTATGGGAAACTCTGAAAGCTGACGGCATAGGTCATTTGAAAACACCTTAATTTTGCAGGTTTGCTCGGAGGTTGTGTTCTTCGCGTCCTCCTTTTTGGGGGGATGGCGGGGACGCGCCAGCGGGCACTGCCAGCCGGACGGGACCTTGAAGGGACCTCAAGCGACCTCAAAGCTCCTCAGTCTCCTGCGGCGGGGGGACCGCTGGACGCACCCCCGGGGGTTACGGCAGTCGGGGACCACCGCCGTGACCTCACACAACGTCACCCTCCTCCGTGACGGCGCCGCGTGACGCCACCCGACACCCAGCGGAGCCGCCCGGGGGGCACCGCGCCGGCTGTCCCGCCGCGCCCCGCCGCCGGGGACCGACACCGCCGCCGCCGGGGAGGGGGG